>JAUKPP010250913.1:0-12705 GCA_032273245.1 Phyllaplysia taylori
ATGGTTTCCAGATTGATTAATGCTTTCTTTCCAAAAATGAATTTTTTAAACAAGATCAGTACAAACCTACGAAATGACCAATTTGTGAATTTTTCTCAACTCTTCAGTGAGAAGCAGCCTTGAGCTTATTTTTCTCTTACGCCACAAAAATAAGTGTGTGTGCTCAATCAACCCTCAACTTTGTGCTGATGTAAAGCTTTTAATATTCCAGATTTGGATGCCTTTTTGGTTTGGTTTTTGGTGACTTTATTCAAAGAAATTTATAAAATTGGTCATGAATCCATTCAGAAAAACAATCTTTTTGAGATAAATGGAAACAAACACTTGGGCAAATATTTAGGGAAATTCATGCAGTAGTTTCGGAGAAAATCAAGCAAAAGTTGCGCTACAAATTTTTAACGGCACTTAGTACACATTTCAGGGGAACTTTCCTCAAAGTCTATTTACTCAACATTCCGTTTAAATGGACACAATTTGGAATTCCCAAACTTTTATTTGTTTACTACAGCGATATCCCTTAACTCAATGTGGTTTCAATAGTCCCAGCAATCTCGACTTATGTTGGTTCTACAGTATTTTTTTAAAAACATTAAACGTTACCGTATCTCACATTTTAATTCTCTTTCCCTTTTAACAGTGGATGACTCACACTCATACTTCGTTGAAACCACAAGTATCTTGACTTTTGTTCAAGACAAATCAATATTATCTTTACTGATAGCAAGAGAAATGTTGGAAGTTGAGTATGATATCGAAAGCTCCATTTGCCAAAAAATTGACATGTGCCTGATTTCGTAGGGTTCCAACACAATTGTATGTAATTTCCTAAGAGGGTAACGGTGTATCTAAACCACTGAGAATTTATCATCGCGTGTACCATGTCATGAACCTAGAACTAGCTCTATGGTCCCATTCATCTCTCTGATTTTTCTCTTTTTTTTTTGTGACAGGCTCACGTTTCATTATAGAAGTCACTTCTTAGATTTAGCAGTACATGCAAGCTGGTTTCTATGGCATCCGGTGCTTATCTTCTTATCCAGTTGGCATCCCCGTGATGGAGATACGCAGCAAATGTAGTGAGTTCAACTCGAGATGATAGCTGATATCTTGAATGATCTGAGGTTTAATGGAGCTGGACCTACATTGCTATTGCTCACAGGGATCAAACAATTAGAAAATAGAATAGATTGGGGATAAATGGCCAATATAATATGTCCAAAGAGAGAAAAGACTGGAAGTAGTATGTACCATATTATGTGTCAGAAAGTTTTATTATACGTTTTAAGCCTGTCATGCTCAGGCTCCAATTTGCTCACTGGTTGAAAGAGGAAGAAGAGAGTTAAAAAGAAAATGAATTCAACAGAAAGCTGTTTCAGAAACTTTTTTTTAAGATTAAGGTATTAATCTCGAAACCTGTTGTTGGCTAAGAAATTTTTATGGAAACTTGTTGTTGCTACAGAAATCTATCAAAATCTGTTCTGACCCTTAGGATTTCCATGGATTGACCCTAGTAATGCTATCAGCATCATAGAACTCTGAAAGTATAATCCCAGCCACTCAGGAGTGATATTTCTTGAAAAAAAAAACATGCATTGTACAAAATTTCCAAAAACTCATATTTTGGCAGATAATTTGAACACAGTGCACATTCCTATTTTGGTATCATTTTCATCCAGATCAAAGGGCGAGTTATGGATGTAGCTTGTGGACAATAAATGAATAATTGTACAAAGCCTGAACAAATCAGTTGGGTTTGCTTTTTTTTTTGTCGTTCTTGAAAAAAATGTTAAAACATTAGCACATTACGTTCTTTCTTGTGTTGACATCTGTCTGTGGTATAATTTATGGTTTAGGCTCTTCAACTTTCATGCAGAAGACTGGCGTTTGATCCCTCATTGGACAAGCATCTCTGTCGCTCAACTGAGATGCTGTGTTCTCAACCCGGGTCAGCTCTGACAGGCAGGGTCAAAGTAGTCTGTAATTGAAAGTCTATAATGACCTTGCAGTGTTTCAAGGGGTGTAAAACCAAAACTAAACCAAACCAGCACTGTTGTTCCACGAGGTGTAGAAACATTAAAAACAACACATGTACTGAGTGTGTCACCGCTACAACCACCATAATGCAACAGATCATTGAGAATGCACTGGTTCAAGTTATAATTCTACCTCATTGAGACTTCTTTTGCACAGTGAAAAGTTTGTATAAATCTGTCCATCAAAAGAACTAGTAAAAGGCATCTGCCTCTGCAGGTAATGAGGATGGCCTCATCATCATCATTGCCTGTGGTCCCGCCTGGAACATCATAGGCCACCGACAAGAGCTCTCCATGTATCTCCTCAGTCCCAAGCAAGTTTCTCTGTTTGTTCCCACATACATGTACAATGTATGCCCAAACATTGTATTCCCTGCCACATGTCGACACCATGTGATTTTTGGTTGGCCTCTCTTTCTTTTCCCTTTTGGATTCCAGCACAGGGCTTGCCTTGTAATGCTTGGCTTAGTGTTGATTTTGGGACTGTTTGACCGATCCATCTCCACTGTCTTTTCAGGATTACTGTACTTCTTCAGAAGAGTTGACTCCTGGGTTGTTTTCCTCGGGTTTTGGGGTTGTTTTGTTGGGTTTTGCTTTTTTTTTTATGGTGTCTGGCACACGTATTCCAACAAGAATCCTCCCGAGGCAAGTGTTGAATGATGAATGTCCGGATCCTCTTCTTAGTGGTTGTGGCAATGGTCCTCCACGTCTACTTAGCTCAATAAAATAGTACTGGCTTCACCCAGGTGTTAAAAAAAATAATACATGTATGTTTGTCATTAAGAGATACAATAGAAAAACTTGGGAGTAATTTGTTTTTTAGATGGTCCGACGGAGCTCAAGCCTTTCTTATTGTCTAATACTAATCTAGGGCAGTCATCTAATTAGGAATTCAAAGTGTGTTTTGTATAATACTAATAATACTGCAGGCCTACTGGTACGCGAAGTTTTCTCCCCCTCAAGATGGGAAGGGCTGGGCCTTTTTTGGTCCAAATACAATGTAAAACTTATAACGATTGTCCGTTTCCGGCTCGAAGTACATCATGTACATACTCGACTTCAAAGGGTCCGGTGAGTGCACTATGAATCGAAGGCTGAGAGTGTTCGGTGGGACAAAAATGATGAAAGAGTAAACAGTGCCCCGAGGATTATACATGTAGGCTAAGGACTTAATGACTCAGGTTGTTTACTGTTCCTTACTTTCATACACGTACCGTACTGAGTAAAACTACATGTATTAGCTATCCGTAATATAAAAACCCCCCCCCCCCCCCCAAAAAAAAAAAAAAAAAAAAAAAAAACAATCTTCACCGGAGTCTGTGGTGTAAAGGGTAGGCTCTTTGCCTGTCACACAGAAAACCCGAGTTCGATTCCCACGAGTGGACAAGCGTTTGTGTCTTTCTGCCTGGATCAGTCCCTCTCAGCCCAGATTTGTCCTTAGAAAGCAAAGACCCTTTGTTCGAATCCAGGGAAATTCACTGGGTGTGTGTGTATGTAAAGAAGTGGGGGTGTTAATGTTTTGGACATCCTTCCTATCGGAGGAAGTCCCACCTTTTGTATGAGCTCATCGTGTTGCGATACGTTGAAGGCGTACCGTAGCTCTATATAGCCATATAAATAACATACGCGTATGTGAACTTTCTCCTCTAAGATTAATCCAAAGTATCGTAAACAATCTTTGTTTTTGCATTTACGCCTAAGGATGAGATAGTTTTTGGCCGCGTACGTAGGCCCTACATTTAGTACAACCCTAGACACTGTGGAATACAGTGTCTGTGGTACAACCTCTTTCTCGAGTCATTCGGAATCCCGATTGCAGCATTTCTGCTAGAGAGAGCTACATGCACTTTCACCCTCGACTAAAAGCTTACAGCGCACGAAAAAAATTACATGTATCTGGTTTGGTTTGGCTACCAGTTTTACGTCCCCTGCAACACTGTAAGGTCATTTAAGAGACGGAATGGTCCGACCCTGCCTATCAGGGCCAAGGCGGGCTGAGGGGGAGGGGGGATCCCTGCAGAAAAAAACCCCGCAAATCGTCCAACGCGGGATCGATCTCGGGTCTTCTGCGTGGTAGGTGAAGAAGAGCCTAACCATTACACCACAGCGCCGGTAATGTTTTCCTTCTCTGTAGATTTCCTCTCTCTCTCTCTCCCTCTCCCTCTCTCATACACACGCACCTAACCCCCCCCCCCCCCACAAACAAACACACACACACAAACACACACACACACACACGCACACACACACACACACATAGTACATGGAAAGGCTCAAATTTAACCGATGTCTCATATAGGCCTATGCACTTAAGTTTAAGACAGCTGTTTCTTTAGCGGAATTTTTTTAATACAGTTCCTGTAACTGATGTACTCATTGCATACTTAGGAAAGATACGTGAGAAGTGAAAAGTTTTTTTTGTTTTGTTTTGTTTTTTCCGCATGTTTCATTTGTCTTGTTTAATATGCTGATTCCTGGATTCAACTTTTTACATTGCCTGCTCAAGGGAAATAACTCCACTGTTGCATTGTGATTGCGAGAGCCATCTACTTCCTTGGATACTAAATCGGAAGTAAACGTTGCCTCTAGCGACACCTTTCATTATTGACTAAAAGAGTGTGGAGCCGTGATCAACACCTTTGGCGGCTTATCCTTCATCTTCTGGTATTTTGAAAAGGAAGCAGGATGGCTACAGCTACTCTAGCAAGCAGGGAGGTACCCCCAGATCCTCCAGCGGCTGTTGTGAATCCAAACCCAAACATGGAGATAACTTACACCGGCAACACTGGAAATGACATGGGCATCTCTACTATGGGTTTCCGCTCAGCAAAGTTTAACCCATCAGAATGGCATGAAACTAATTATGCGAAGTACTACCAATCGTTTGTGGATAGAGATAACGCAGAGAGAGCTATTCATGAGTCCAAACGGACTGTCAAGGAAACAGAAGAAACAACAAGCAAGACTCAAGCCGAAGCTACAAAAAAGCTTGCCGAGAGTGCAAAGAACATTGAATTTTGGAAATTTGAGCTCAACAGAGAGATCCAGGTAAGTTTTTTGTTCCCTCTGGCTTACTTTATGATGCGTCTCTATTCATTCTCATACTTGTGTCTGCTCTGAGTTATGAAGTGGAAAGCTCTTGGGCCTTTGTTGATTGTCATTTAATGATCGAAGGCACTGTCAACACTACCAGCTCCATAAGAAATTATCATATTAAAGGAATGGAAAAGGGGACTAGCTATTGAAATCAACAGAGAATGTTTCCTATGCAATATAAAAAATGCATTCATCTGAATCTGGCTTTATTACTGTGGGATTAAGACCTATCTTGTCAATGCTCTCTTTCTATAGAAATTAGAGAAAACTGATAATCTGCTTTTCACAGGGGAACAGGGTTTCTAAGCTCAGTAATTTTGATCCTTTGAAATTAATTGAGCATATTCATCTGTATCGGGCTTTAAACTTTATCAAGTGGAATTATTATTTACATAGACCTCATGGTCTCTTTCTTTCGGTAGAAATCAAGGATACACACATGTGAGAAGAGTAGTATTACTGAGGTCAAGAATTCCAATCCTTAAAAATTCATCAATTATTTTTATAAATTCAAGCATGTCAGGAAATCCCTACTCAAATCATAACACTTCTTTAAGAACCTATCCATCGTCTTGAGATCAATTTGCTCCCTGAAACTCCCAAAGCAACCTCTCATTGCTTAGGCTTGCCTAAAATCCCTTGACCGAATGGGCTGAGTAGTTTAGAAATTCTACTGTTTTTCAAATATGGGGAAAATGTGGTGAGGGTCATTCCTTTTCTTTATTACAATGCATCATTATAGAAGCTTATAAATGGATCCTATTCTGATATTGTCTTCAATGGTAGGCTATTGACTAAAATATGACACGTAACATATACGTTGATCTAAGGCAAGTAGTAATATAATTGAGTGAGTTATTATGCGAATCACACAGACAAGACTGCAAAACCCTTCCCACTCTTTTCAAACCACTGCGAATGTAGTCTATAGCACTAGTATACTTTCATGTTTATGGGAAAATATCAATTTGATTACTACTGTCAAAACCTGAGTGATACAATAGGGACTATGGGACCAGCTCAAAATCCCTACTGTATTGAGATCAGGTGTCTAGAGGGCACAGGCAGAAGGAGAAAGACAAAAGGATCATTTAAGAAAGATTAATATCGGATTCCTTCCCTGTATATGAATATGAGGGCCTGTTACAAGAAATTTTTACTGTATTCTTCTTGAAGATGAGATAAAGTTCTCTTACAGTTACTGTCTAAGTTGAGTAATGCTCCACTTATTTTTATTATGATTATCTTTTTCTTCATTGTCAGTAAAGTGTATAATAATGATAATAATAACTGAATGAAGTGCCTGATCCATTAAAAAAAAAAGCTATAAATGCTGCACAATGTACAGCAAATATTGTGCAATACAGCTGACAATGACAAATGAAAGATAGAAAACTTTGAGGGGACTTTACAGCTGTGTTACATTGTATCTGGGGATTGAAAACTTTGTGTGTAACATTTATTGAGGTAGCCTAATTTTGACAATTGTTGACTAGCTTTCACTAAGCAATGTAATCCCAACATTCATTGTTCCAAGATATACTTTGCCAAGAAAGAAGTAGGCCTATAAAGTCGCTGGCAATGTAACCCAACACTGAACAAAATATCATTATGCATTAAAAATTATTGGCCGACTGATTCTTTCTCTGGCATTAAGTACAGTAGAACCGGCATAAGTCGACATTACTGGGACTATTGAAATCACGTGAGTGTAAAGAGAAAGTCAACTTAAGGGATGTCAATGCAGTAAATAAAGAAAAGTCAGGAATTCTAAATTGTGTCGACTCACAAGCAGAATATCGAGTTAATAGTTGTAGAGATATGCAGGCTCTACTGTATGATTTTCTCTCAGAATTTGTTTGGCATGCCCATCTTCAGAGTGATCTGAATTTCCTTTTCCCAGGATGTAATTGATGAAACTGAGCTGCTGTTGGCTCAAAAGAAACGTTTGGAGAATGCCTTGAGAGCCACTGAGGTTCCCCTTCACATTGCCACTGATAACCTCAACTGCCGGCAACGTCGCCAGGGAGTTGACTTGGTGCAGGATGATGTGGAAATTTCTTTACTGAAGGTAAACCAACTGATGTGAGATGAAAATAAATTTTTGCTGTCCTTTTGTAATATTGTGCACTACATAGCATTGTAAGTTGTATGATCTGATATCTTCCACTGATTCACAATGCACCACTTTGATAGCTTATTCCATAATCTTCAAGTCTAAAAAATCTGGGAAAACATGTGTCTAGATTATTGAAACTTTATTGTAACTGTGTCAATTTATAGCATTGAAACTTTACAATAATTGTGTCAGTTTATAGTCCCCTATTTGCAATTTCAAAGGACAATATAATTTTTCACAAGCTTTTCTAATTTAAAATTTATTATTTTTTTACCATTTTTACTATTTTAACTTCTTCAAACACATTTGTTCTATTATTTTGTTGAAACCAGTGTATTCTGGAAACAAAAAAATTTCGTTTTTTGTAGGCCTAAAAAGTCATTTTCTCTAGTTGGTTGCTTTCCTAGTCGATAATGTACATTAATAGTTATTTGTTGGGTTTTTTTTTTATCAAATCGCTAATTTGCTTTTTTCCTTCAGCTTAATTTCACATTAGAAAAATGTTTCATTGTGTTCATTCAGTACCTGCAGTTTAAGTTCTTTGAATATGAAATTATTGTATTGCTTTTGCAGGAAGTGGAAATCATCAACAATGTACAAGATCTCCTGAAAAACACCATTAACCAAACAGAAAAACAAATCAGGCAAGTTCAAAATCTAACTATCATTAGCTTCATCTTCTCTCATTTTCCATGTCAGCACACATTTATGGTATTCTGTAGTGTAATGGTTAGACTCTTTGCCTATCACGCAGAGGATGGGAGTTTGATCATTATGTTGGGTCAGGGTCACAGTTTCTCTCCTGGGATGAAGTGTCCCTCTCACTTACTCTCAGTCTGGGTTTGCCCTGACAGGCAGGTTCAATATGGTCCCCCTCTGAAATGATCTATTGTTACAAGTGGCTTAAATCAAAACCAAACCCAAACATAATTTAAAATTCAATGAGCTATTTGCTCCGAGTTTCAGTTCATCCTCAAGTGATGTTGTGGATTATTTGGGGGCAAATTAGCTGTTGATCAAGAAAAAAGAAATGCCAAGTAATTAATTTAGATACATGTACAAACTTCTATACATCTGATGATGTATAGATGCTGCCTTTTGAAAAAAAATGTAATAGCACAGTTGCTATTCATTGTGGTATTATTAACATCAGATTCATCAAAGAAATTACAATGTACATGTAAATAATTTTTACTGTTTTGGAAACAAGATATAGACTACTTTTGTATTACTATTACTACTCACTAGAACTCTGTATTGAATACCATAGATAAGAACAGGAACAATGAAATAAAGAACCCACTCAAATGTGCTTCTCAACTCACTCCAAAAACTTCTGCCACTTGAATTCATGCAATGCTTCATTTATGTCCTCCGGTGTTGACTTACAGTACAGTGTCTTCCGGTAATTGTTTGATTGAATCAAGCTATTTGTTGAACATTTTTACTTTGTTGACACAGATTGAACCGAGATGCCAAGCAAAATTTGGAAATGGACTGGAGTGACAAAAAGGAGGCCCTGGAAATCGAGACAAAGAGTGGATCACTGAGAAACCATCACACTAACAAACAATTCCATGATGGAGCTGCCAAGTTTGAAGAAATGTGAGATTTGATTTATCAAAAGCAAAGCAGAAGTGTTTTTTCATCTTCTCTTAGTCTTAGAATAAATGTGAATTAGAACTTATGAAGTTGTCTTCCTGTATAAAAAACTGTTTTTGATAAACTAATCACACTGATAAAGAAATAAAGATGAGAATGTTGGTAAGTAAGTTCTGTTTCTATACTGAAGTCTAACTGATGAGTTTTTTAACAGAAGCATTGACCATTTAATTCCTTTAAATGTATTGGATAGAGACATGCATTTAATTTGTTTCCATACAAAACATGACATAGCAAATTACATATAGACAACTGTCGTAATTGTTTTTTTGTTTTTGTTTTTTTCCAGTCAATCAACCCCTGAGTCATGGGCCCAGTTCACACACGACAATATTGCTCGGGCAGAACATGAGAGGATGGCCAGCATACAGCTGCGAACCTTGGTGGACAATGTTTTGGAAGACACATCCAGGGACATGCGGGAACAGGCTGACCAGGTGGATGTCAACTTCACAAAGAGGATTGCTGAGATGGAGGATGCCAAGACTAAGTTGGAGGAAAATCTCAGCAAGGTAAGCTTTTATCTTTTGCTTCCACATACAGTTCAAAAGTTATAAATGAATTTTGAATTCAAAGTTCTGTTTTCAATACCATTTTCCTCAGTTTCACAAAGAATCATTAAGCTTTAAAAGGTAAAAATTTCCTCAAAGTTGGTTAAATATTGCATTCAATGTACAATTTGCTTTTTTAGAAACTCTTCTTGCCAGCTTCGAAACCTTCGCCATTAACTCTCTTGAAATGTTAAGATGTTCACTTTTCCTAGTCACACTCTTTAATGAGTAACAATAACTAAGGTAGTATAACTAGGAAGGTGTTATATATGAGGTTTCTACAGATGTATGAAAAGCAGATAAAATAAAAAAATCGATGTCCATGTAAACTCAGCAGGAAATTGTTTTGTCTTGACTGAAAAATATTGGCAACAGTGTTAAAAATAAAAGCGCTTGCAAACACTCTTTCAATGCATACATGTACGCTCTTTTGACTATTTTGAGCAACTAGCACACATCTCAGTTACTATGAACATTGTAACTTTCCTTGCTTTTGTAAGCTATCCTCATTGTATTTAATGCCTCAGAATATTATTAGAACAATATCCCATGTTTTTTCAAATGTTATTCATTAGTTATCAGATGATATGATGTGTATTGTCACACGACCACCTCTGCTTTTGGACTCTGAGGTCATATAGTGTGTTGCGCCAGCGTATGCAACAAAAAGAGCAAAAATAGTATGCACTATTTTCTTTATAATAATGGTATATTATGATGATAAGCAACATTGACAATGCATGGCAGGGCATAGACCTATTGCTGATTCAGTGATTTGCTCCCAAAGCTGAAGCTTTTGTATTATCTCATCTTGCAAAGGTTGTGAAGCAGATCAAGGACCAGGAATCAAACATCGAGGGTCTAGAGAAGGCCATCCGAGACAAGGAAGACCCACTGAAGGTGGCCCAGACCCGTCTCTACAACAGGACTTACAGGCCCGGAGTGGAACTGTGCAGAGACCCATCACAGTACCAGTGAGTATATGTTTGGTCTCATAGCTTTACACAGTTTAAAAATTATACATTTCACACACAGAATGTCGCATTGTCTCAGTTAATACAATAATTGCGTGTGCAGAGTGTGTGATTCCAGTTTGAGGCTCAGGGGTGCATTATTGACTTTGGTTTGGAATTGTTTTGTGAAACTTTAAAGTTTTCTTGTCCAATACAAAAAACAAATCAGAAACACACAGGCTTTTGGCAACACAGTAGTCTCCACCTAATGCACAGTACCTTGGAGGCGGAGTGTGCATTTGTACACACAATAGTAAAACCATCATAATCATAATGATAGCGTGCATTTGAGCGGAGCGTGCATTTGAGCGGAGCGTGCATTTATTTGGTGTGCATTTAGGTAGATGTACAAGTACTGGTGGTATCAATATCATATCATTATCTGCCTCATAGCCATATACTGTCTGTGGCTTTTAAAATTTTAATTCATATTCAAAAAGGAAAAAGGTTTAATTCATGAATCTTTGGATAGGCCTCTGTCACTATTTGGTGAAGCCTTCATGTTGATGATATTAGGGTGCTCACTGCTATGAACGTCCCTTTCCTTCTCTACACATCTCTGTCAAGTTTTGTCTGTTTTTGTCTAGCTTTTTCCAAGTGTGCTAAATTTCTATTGCTATGTAACTATTATCATCTCAAAACTAGAATGTTTCACACTTTACATTGTGACGCTTGGTGCATGGATAGCAAACTGAGCCTTTGCACTTTGCTCCCTAGCAGATGAACATGTCCACTTCAACTGCAGTCAGTATTTGGTTGTTGTTGTTGTTGTTTTCTTTGTTGCCCTGCCTTTCTTTTTAGAAGTACATGTACCTTTATGAGGGTAGCCTCGACCTACATGTATTAGCCCTGGGGTTTTTTAAAAGTGTAGATTGTAATCAATAAAACTTTAAATCCTGCTTTGCTGGGATAATTTGCTGAGTGGATTCAATTGCATTACATAACCATATCCTGTTGTATTTTCTCACCAGCTTGGTGGGTGAGGTGAATGAGATCAACCAGTCCATCGATGCTCTGAAGCAGCAGCTGAACCAGGCTCAGAACTCTCTCAAAGACCTCCAGGACAACCGCATGGGCTTGGAGAAGGAAATCTCAGTCAAGAAGAACAGCATCTTCATTGACCGTGACAAGTGCCTGACTGTCAGGAACCGATTCCCATCCCGCTCCAAGTTGCAGGGCTACCAGTAATCTGCTTGTTGCTACAGGAATGTTTGTATATCTAGCGATTTCTTTTTAAAAATTCCGTTGCAAATGCTGTCAGCATCCATATTATGGTTAGCATTTGTTGCAATAATTACTGAGTGCAAAAATATCAAAATTAGCTTTCCCAAGAAACTTTGTAAAGGTGAAAAAATTCTCTTAAGTACTAAAGGCATAATGTGCACTCTTTTTTATACTTTATATGAAACATGTACTGAATATTTGGAGGATGCTTGTATGTACTGACGGTGAATTCAAGTTCATTTTTCTATACAAATAAGGCTTGTGATGTGATTGTGTAAAAATGTTTTTAAACTTTATTTTTTATTTCCTCATAATCAAACAAAAATGAAATGATGCTTTGGAATGTTCTTGCTTGGATGCTGTACTATGAAGTTCATTAGCTAGCAATAGTCATCAATTTCCTCGATTTTTGTCATTGGGGACAGTGATATAAATGCGGTGAGGCAATCGTTGCTAGCTATTCTATCAGTATTATCTTTTCTCTTTTGTCTTTATTTTTTTATTTCATTCTTAAGAATATTGCATACATATATAGGAGTGTACAGACATTTTACATGTTGCTTCTCTTGCTAAATTTCTTTACCCATCGTGGTGTGCTGTCTTCTGTCACGGGCAGCCCATTTGCCTCAAAATTTAAATCCATATGTGAACGGATTTGATGTCTTTGTCAATAAAGATCCACAACTTGATCAAATGTTGCATTTATTTCATTTAGAAATTGTGTATGACAAAATGTTGGTCATGTTAGTCATTCCACATTTGTGTAAGTCACATTTTGCTGCTTTGAAAAATGAAAGAAAACAGTTTTTGTTCATGAACATAATGAGATCTTCTTTCACATAAATTTATTGCATACTACTAGAAAACCATTACAGCTTACATATTATAAACTTATTATAAGGTTTTTAAAGATCTTAGCGAGACAATAAGCTGGCGTCGGTGGTCTAGTGGTTAGGCTGCCGGACTCGTAATCGGAAGGTTGCGGGTTCGAATCCCAACTCGGGCCC
>JAUKPP010250924.1:0-12700 GCA_032273245.1 Phyllaplysia taylori
TGTGTGTGTGTGTGTGTGTGTGTGTGTGTGTGTGTGTGTGTGTGTGTGTGTGTGTGTGTGTGTGTGTGTGTGCGAATGCGTAACCAGGTGTTGTTGTCGTGTTTTTTGTGTGTGTGCCTGAATGTTTGTGTTTTTGTGTATTTGTGCATGTGCGTGTTTGTGTGTATCTGTGTGTTTTTATGTGTGTGAATGTGTAGGCGCGCGAGTGTGTATGTGTGTGTGTATGTGCGTGTGCGGTATGCGTGTTAGTGTTTGGAGAGCGATGTTTGGTCGGTGAAGTGATAACCATTGAGACGTTCCTCGACACTTAGCTCCAGCGACATTGGCGCCAAAACAAAAGAGATCGTCTGGGATACTCGATAAGCTACACGTACCCACCTCTCTGCCTCTCACCATCTAGAATCTCTGGTTTGCTTTTCATTCTTCTTCTTATTGTAGGCGAAAGTACATGTAGTACAGTCGAACCGGCCATAGCGACCACCTGCCCAAGACGACCATCTTTTCAAACGTCTCCTTCCCATTTCCATCCTTTAGTTTTTTCTATATCGACACTGTCCAAGACGACCACCTATCTGAGACAACCACTTTTCTTCTCGACAGTGAGTGATCGTCTTGGACAGGTTCCACTGTAGTGTATAACTCTGTCTATGTGTAACGTTTGTCCTGTTCTTTTTCCAGGTGCTAAGATGACCTTATTTTGTCGATAATGCCGTACAAAACAAGCAATTAGACACAAAATTGTATATCATCGCGCAGTGGGTGGTAGGCGGGCGTTCTATGCCGTGTGCTCCGGCCCTACCTTTCTAAATTAAATGCTACTATTGTCCTAATCTATTACTTGGCGCCGAAGTGACCTTACAGTGTCGACAGAGTCGTGAAACTTCAACAAAAGAAACTATCAGATTGCAGTGAAGGAGGCGTCCTCGTCAGATTTTTATCAACCGTTTGATATTTGCGACATTGTATCACGAGCAGCTCTGAACGAATGGCCTTTGGAATTTTCTTCCCGTCTTTCTACACTGTCGTTAACCTTTCGAATAGAATCTACTATTCGAAAGGTTACATTTAGGCATTGTGCAAATTCTGACATATTGATTACATTTGTTTGAGATTAGACAACGAGTTGCGGCAGCCAGAGTTAGCATGGACATTTGAATCGTTCGAAGCTCCCTTTTAAAGACGACTTTATTAATACGGAAATTCGTTTTACAATGGTAGAAGACAAGCTTGCCTAGCATAAATGGAGAGAACACCTTCATGCCATTCACAGAGAGATTCAGCACCGCGGATCGCAGCTGGGATAATGGCTGAGTAGTTTGCGTGCAATATATAATTCGTTACAATTCGTGGATTATCGTTGTGTTTTAGAATCAATATAATTTCCCCCATTATGTATGAAGCGGAGTTTGACCATACTGCCAGTCGTACCACAAAATCGCATTCAGCTCTTGTGTTAAGGAAGCCAAAGAAATAACGATGATTCTGCCGACGGGAGGGCCATAGACAAAATTATAACTTAAATTTAGTTGGACACAAAAGTTACGGCTTCTGGTTTATGTTACACATTTGCAATGGATACAGTGTAGCATACGCATACGCAAGCCACAGTCTAAGCAGCGTAAATACAAACGTTCGTTTTCTCTTCTTTTCGGAACCTTTCCTTCTCCACGAGATGTCACCGGCGCTGTGGTCTAATGGTTAGGCCCTTCGCCTGTCATGCAGGAGACCCGAATTGATCCTATGCGCGAACGATCTGTGGTTTGTTTTTTTCGGCAAGGTTATTTTCCCTCTCAGCCTGGGCCGGCCCTTACAGGCATGGTCGAAGTAGCCCGTCACTTAAATGACCTTACAGTGTTACAAGGGACGTTAAAATGGTAACCAAGCCAAACCGGTGGATACAATGTAAGATATGCGACCCTAAATACCACATTTCATAGCAGCGTGAATTCAAAACGTGCGTTTTGTTTTCTAAACTCTAGCCGCCTACACGAGATTTTATCATTACTATGAATACGAACACAAGTAACAATAGAACGTGGCCTTTCGGCTTGCGTAGCATACATTATGGTGGTTGTGCTTCCGGGATAAATTTCCTCTCTATTATACACTCGGTTGGTACATACGAGATGATGTTCATCTTTGTTGTAAACTCGTTTGATGCATATGGAGGCAGCTGTTTGCCTACATGGTGTGATAAATAAACTACAACGCAATGACGTCACGGATATCTTCTCTCTATTTTAGCTATATTAGAGTATCCGCTTGTTGTGTTGTTTTGGGACTTGTCACACTTTCTGTTGTCGATTTGCTTGAGGTCGACGTGTGTGTGTGTGCGTGCCTGTCTGTCCGTGTCTTTGTGTTTAAGGCTCGGCTGGGCCCAACTTTGTGTCCTTAAAAAACACTCTTTTGTTCTTTAGTTTAAAAAAAGAGATAAAAGAATTCAATCGCTTAGTCTTGTAGCGAAGAAACACCAATTGGGGAAATCTCGAACCTGGTGCCTTATTAAGATATATTATTTCTAACCAACTGATTAAACTGGCTAACCAAGTAAATACTAAGTAAGCAATTACCGAAGTCAACTAATTAACAAAACTAAGTGCCCAACTAGCTAAACAACAAAGTATCTAGCTAACTAATGAGCTGGGTAAAGTAACACTACAATACTAACTTTTACTGTCTTCCCCTCCCAGGAGAATGAACGGCCGTGGCTCCAGCCGAACACAGACAAACGGCCAAGGTCATGGCCATATCACCGGAGGCCACACCGGGGTGAAGAGTCAAGGTCAGCCTCCCCCTCCTCCGCGGCTACCCGGGAGTGGCTCCTCCGGTGGCCATGGCAACATTCCTATGCTCCGCGTCCAGCCGGACACGCCCGTACCTCCCTCCAATCACAGCACGCCTGGCCCGGGGGACAAAGCCTCGTCACTTCCGGCTATTTCCTCCCCGCGGAGTCTCACCGGCCGGCCGTCCCCGAAAGATCCACTCAAGCACAGCAACAGCAACAACAGCAACTCTTTCCACGCTAAGAGCGGCGGGTTCAACACTGCACGCAGTACAGGCAACTCTACGCATATCAAGCTCACGCCGACGGCCACCAGCACTTTCCCCAACAAGCACTTGAAACAAGGTGAGCCAAACACTCCGAGATAGGGACCTAACATACAACATGCATTCCGCCTGTCACGTGGATGGGTGGTTGTCGCTCTGGTGTCGTCTGCTTCTTCTACTTCTTTCACTTCTTTCTATGTACTGCTATTGTCCTAAACCTCTTCCCGCCACTGAAATGACCTTACAGTGTCGATGGTGCTGGTAGACCCCAACAAAACAAACGGAGAACAAAAGTTTGGTGTCACGATTTAAAACTAACCCGAGGTGTTGTAACTGGTTGGAAAGGGGAGAAGAAATGATATAGTTCTTCTTGAAACGTTGGACGTTTAGATTCGTGCCCTGGTTAATTGACTCTGGTTTTCCAGGGTGGCCTCTGATAAACCCCGTCGAAGGAGTCCGGCTCTTAAATGATCTTACACTGTTGTAAGGGACATCGAGCAAAACCCAGGGAGCTATTCTTATAGTCTAGCCCAGACTTTAGTTCATAGATGTCAAATAAACAACTGCACGCTAGTGGACGCACGAAAGTCAAGTGGTTTAGCATCATCTCCTTATCGATATCACTGTCCACTGTCCATCGTCTGTGACTCGCAGTCCAGCCAGTGACCAATCTGGCGTCAGGATGTCTATGCCATGGACCAGGATAAGATCTGACACCTCCGATACGGCAATGTGGCGTAATCTTGCCACAAGCTCTCGGCCCACGCACTACAAGCAATTACACTATCTGCCAGTGTGTCTTGAGATCGAGTCCTGATACCTGCTTGATTAGACTTCAGGAAGATGCTGATCCCATGGCGAGCATTTCAGTCAGATGTTGATGACTAGTTGTTCTTAGAACAAATTATCTGGACCTGAAAGCCAATCGAGGTGTACTTCCGCCTTGTTCTATAAGAGACGGATATTGAAAGTTGATGGTCCTACACTTCAAATTACAATACATTGAAGTGATATTCTTCATATCTTTTTTTCTTATTCTTCATATTGATCAGAACAATAAAAAATTTAAAAAAAACACGGATGAGGAGGAAAAAGAGAAGTCAATGCTTAGATTGTTTCCACTGGTGGGTTTTTAAAAAAAATGTATTTGGTATGATATTACTCGCAGCCAGTTGAATCTCTCACGAGTGGTTAGTGGGCGCTCTGGTGTGGTCTGCTCCTGTTAGTAGTCCTAATCTTTCCACTGGCGTTGAAATGATCTTACAGTGTCGATAGTGACATAAAACCTCAACAAATAAACAAGCAACTTAAAAAAGTCACCATGAATATGAACACTCTGTCGTGGCATAGTTTGAATTCAACTTCAATTTGCTTTATGTTTCTCCCACAGAGGTCCAGTCTGGTGGTTACGGGCCACAATGTATCCCTCTTGGGCCACGGCAAACTAACAACAACATTAACAACAGCAACAACAACAACCTTTCGAACGAGTTCATCAACGGCAACAACTACAGCAACTCTGGCGGCAACAACTTCAGCAGCAAGTCATGCGCAGTGAAGAGCAACAATTTTCTCGGGAATGCCGGGGAGCTGAGTCCCAGAATGCACGGCATGAACGGCAGCGGGGGCGGGAACTTGTTCAGCAACGACCTGGGCCATCAGTCCGTGACGCTCGTACCGCTGCAGACGCTGTACACGCACACGCCCACGCCCAGCGAGGTGTCCAGCATCACAGCGCGGTCAGCAGCGTCCCCGAGGAGCGGCATGCACACCCCGGCGCTCTCCGTCCTCTCCAACCACGAGCGGGCCTCAGCGCAGGGCGCGGCGTCCCGGGCCTCGCTACACACACCCCGGAGCAGCCTCCACACGCCCCGCAGTATGCTCGGCACGCCACGTCTGGGCCAGGGCTCGGACACGTCGTCAGGGAAACATCAGATGCAGGTTCCGCAGCAGCAGCACGTGTTCCTTGAGCCGGCCCAGCCCAAGCCCCAGGACTGGCTGCACTACAAGCCTCTGCCCTCTGTGACCCCATCCACCATGGACGGCAGTGACAACGACTCTCAGAGCATCGCGGTGCCTGGGAGCGCCACGTCACACTACCACACAGGCTCGAACCTGTCCCCCTACCAAGGCACGGAGATGTCCCCCTTCCCCTCACGCTTCACCAGCCCCAGACACTCGGCCAACATATACGCCAGGATGTCACAGAAGCGTGCTCTGTCCATCTCCCCGTCACTCTCAGATGGCCTCGATCTGAATCACATCATCCGGCTGTCCCCCACGTCGCTCGGACCGTACCTGCCGTCCAGGAACTCGTCCACCAGCGGCTCCCCACCCCCGGGACAACAAGGATCCTTCTCTCACTTGTCAGCCCGTAACAGCAGCCCGTACTCGCAGACCGGCTCCGGGCAAAGGCGTCTTGGCGGGAACTTTACTCCGTTCAGCATGATGTCGGCCGGGGTGAAGAGTGAGAACAACATGGACTTCTTCAGCATGGGTCCGCCGGAGAGCAACGGCCTGGAGGATATCATGATGAGCAACTCGTTCGTGGCTCGCCAGAGCGATATGCCTTTGATAGAGTATAACTGTTCAGTCGGACGATTCCCTAACGGGACGAGTGTGAACAATGGCGGTGGTCAGATTGGACATATGGACACTGACCAGGGCTACAGTTCAGTGACGTCAGAGGATGTCGTGGGTAACATGGCTGTGGGGACTCTGCAGCAGAACTGTATGATGGCCGCCAACAACGGGATGAATGTCATGCAGCACGGGATGAGCAGCATGCAGACAGGTCTGAACACGGGCATGCCAGTCAACGGTATACCGCCGCCTCCGTCCTACAACGAAGCTCTAGAACAGCAGCAGCAACAACATCACCATCATCATCATCAACATCATCACCACCATCACCAGCAGCAGCAGCAACAGAGTCATCAACTGCACCCCCCGAGTCACCCACACTCCCATCAGTCTCACAGCGGGGTTTTACTGCACCAGCCCCGCCAGGGACACCACATCCCACACACACAGCAACATCCTCAACCGCAACATCAACAACAGCAACAGACCGGCCCCTCAGGCATCCCTCAGCACATGCAGGGTCTGAGTTCGAACCTCCAGGTCATGAGTCCCCCGTCCATGCAGGTGATGAGTCCCGGAAGTATCCAAGGCATGAGTCCAGGCAGCGTGCAAGGCATGATGGGAATGAGTCCAGCAGCGCCTGGGACAGGGGGCGTGGCTTCAGCTGGCATGAGCCCCGCCTACATGCCTGACTCCTCCTCCCAGCCTGTGGGCACGACCACGGGCAGCAGCAAACTGGAGGAGTTCGAGGACGAGGACCCCAACATCTGCCGATGGATCGACTGCAACATGATGTTCAAGGAACAGGACGAGCTGGTCAGGCATCTCGAGAAGGTCCACGTGGACCAGAAGAAAGGAGACGAGTTCACGTGTCTGTGGCAGGGCTGCTCGCGCAGGTTCCGCCCCTTCAACGCGCGCTACAAACTACTCATCCACATGAGGGTCCACTCGGGCGAGAAGCCGAACAAGTGCACGGTGAGTAGATGACTAATCGCCCTGTGTTCACACCATACGTCCTGTGCTCACACCATACGTCCTGTGTTCACACCATACGTCCTGTGTTCACACCCTGATTGGCACGTGGTTTCTTATGCCCATATGAGCACATTCATAGCCTGTGTGTTTGCGCATGTTTCATAGAAGTACATGATAGTGATACAGTTAGCAAGAAAACTTGACATATTATTATTCATATGGACATGTAATTCTATGAAACATGCCCACATGAATAATAATATGTCAAGTATTCTTGCTAACTGTGTCACTTTGTCATCCAATTGGGAATGAACGCACATACACACAAACAAGTGCAACACATGTAGGCTGAGAGACAGAGAAGAGGGAAGGGAAGAGACAGAGGAATGGATAGTGTATGTGTGTGGGGGGTGGGGGGAGCGTGAGTGTGGGGGTGTGAGGGCAGCAACACTTAAAATTAACAGCTGTGGACCAGTCTTTTCTTTAATATCCTCTTTTTGGAAAACCGTTTCAAATGTAATACTGTTCATCTATACAGCTGATGTTTTTGGAAATTATGTCTTTTTACGCTCCGATTCTTGTTCTTTCTGTACTTCTTTTTATCCTCTCTTCGTCCATCTCTCACTCTCTTATCCCCTCCATCTTTCTCTCTCCGTGTCTCTTCTCCATTTAATTATCTCTTTTTGTCTCCGTCTCTTATTCTTTCCACCGGCCCTCTCTAATTCTCTCGCTCTCTCTCAATTTCTCTTCTGCGCTCTAGTTCTCTTTCTCAACTTCTCTTTCCTCTCTCTTTTTCTCCCTTCTTCACCCTGAATCTCTTCCTCTCTTCTTCTCATATTCACACAGTGTATGATCAGTTTTTACATGTGTTTGGCCAAGGTATTTGCGATCTCTCTGTATTGTATCAGGTATGCAGTGTACTATCAATGCATTACATTTCAAACTTATTGTGTATATTGTTTGACCTGATCTTTATCTGCCGGTGGTTGGTGAGCGCTCCGGTGTGGTCTGCTCCTTCTACTTCTTTCTTTGTGTTGCTTTTGTGCTAATATGCTTCCTGGTACTAATATGGCTCTATAGTGCTGTAAAACTTTAACTTTACAACACACGTGACCAGGAGATAAATGTAAATATGGTTGGAGATGGGAGGACAGAGTTGAGAATTGAAACGTTTTTCCCTTCCAAGTTAAAGTTATCAAGTCCTGGGCGAAGCCTAAAGTAAGGGCGAGAACAGGGGATAGGGGCAGATAGGAGTGAAAATAGGAACCTCCGCACCTTTAAGGGTATTAACGTTATCCCGTATGCATCAATCTCTGCGTTTGGTATACGATACACCAGGTGTAGATTCAATACTAGTGTAAATACAACACACACATACAATACGAGGGTTAGTTCTGGCAGGAAGGGTCGAAGTAGCCCGTACGTCTCTTAAATGATCTTACAGTGTTGTAAGAGACGTGAAACTAGTAATCAAACCCAACATGAACTACAACACGTGAACATGTTTCAGTACTTTAACACGTATCGCTTCCTCGCGATCATGTTAGCTATCGTGAGAACAATCCGTCTATTGAGCTAATAGCATTTACACCAGGTGGATCGTACACCAGGAGTATCCTGCACTTGATGCAGGGAGTGTAGTAGTGTAGTGCATACGGGCACAGGTCCGAGTTGAGGCGATACTCCTCACAGTCACAGCCACAAATCACACCGATAGAATTCGCTTATTTCACTGGCACCGGAGGCATTCTCAAGGCAGTGAGATTTGTTCGGAAAGAGTTGAAGAATTGGCCTTGGCGAGGTGCCTATCTCTGCCGATAGCGTAAGTCTTAAAACTCGGTTGGACATTGGACTTAGTCTTACGTAGCATTGCTTTCTTCCGAGGACTTGAGGGCCTTGACTTGTTGCTTTCGGAGGTCAACTCGCTCTGTCCCCGCGACCTCTTTGCTCTCGCTCTGTCACTTTCTTCTCTCATTTGTTATTCTGTCAATCATTCAGTGTATAGAAACACGTGAGCATATACACACAGTCCAAGGAGAGGGGTGAATTGAAGAAGGAGAGGAGGAAGAGAAGGTGGTTTTTGCTTTTGATTGAACGTCATTTGCAACACTGTAAGGCTATTTAAGGGGCGGGCTACTTAAACCTTAACTGTCAGGGCCAACCCGGGCAAAGAGGAACGGAACCCAGCAAAAGAAAAAACGCTGATCGTCCGCACGTGGGATCAAAATCGGGTCTTCCGTGTGATAGACGAACAGCCTAACCATTAGACCACAGACGCTGGTAAGAAGAAAAAAGAAAAAGAAGAAGAGGAAAAAATAATAACAACCATTACAACAGGGAGAATGCGAAGGAAAACAAGAATAAAGAGAGGAGGAAGAAGGAAGATTTGTGCGTCACATACACACGAGTTCTCTGTTAAGATCTATAAGCAGCTTAGTGGGAGATTTCAAAGAGATAGCTGTTTCAAAACAAAGCTTATTTACGTTGGTGTCTACAGACAAACTGCCCGAGCTCTAAGCCATACAACAAGACACGGTGGATTCCACCAAGAGACAACGACCCACCCTGAGAGCTACAACCGCTATCTATTTCACCTCCTATGCTAGACTTTTGTTTCAAGCAGCCAGTCCAGGGCTCGTGTGCATGAAGTTAGAAGTTACTTACTTATAGAGGCACCAGCTCCCTTGGTGTTTTAGTCATCCGTGTGCATGAAACCATATGTACTAGACGTAGTTTACATTAGCGTAAATATTACAGGTCATAGCAGTGTAAATGCAATGCTTGCAATATATCATGTGAGTAGTTCCCAGTGCTTTATCAATCATCGCTTGTACGTAGTTTTGTGAATCGCTATGACTGCGACCTGTCTATGGAAAAAAAAGAGCCCTTCCGCGGTCTTTTGTGGTATAACGCTTAGGCTCTTTACCCTTCTTCCTGAGAAAGGGAGTTTGATACCCACATTTGATGAAAATCTCCGTTTTTTTCTGCTGTATTGACTCTTATACGCAAGGTGGAAGTAGCTCATCGCTAAAAAGGACTTTACAGTCCTACAAAGGGTGTAAAACCAGAACCAAATAGTAATTCCGCCAGTGTAGCGTATTCCTCTTGGAGAATATAGCGTGCATTTTGGAAGGCGGGGAGGGGGGGGGGGGTGGCTGGCCGGCCGGCCGGCCATTTACACCCCAGTTGCATTTTCTTCTTCTTTCTATTTGAATGCGTTCGTCAACAGAGCGCGACATAGCACTCCACTGTTACAGACTTGCTTTCTTAATCCGCGGCACAGTGCATGCTGGTGCCGTGCGATCAAGGATTTGGTTTTAATCAAGCAGTGTTTGATCATAGAAGATTTGATCGATTTACCGAATACTTGCTCCAACACAAGTAGTTTTTCCGCCGAGCAGCAAAGTTAGAAGCTGTATATTTATAAGGGTGAGAGCTTCTTCGGCTGTTTTAGCCATACACCAAGCAAAGGCTAAGGCTAAATTGCAGATAACTTTGGCGTTTTTTTGTAAATAGCAAATAATGTTGGTCTTTATTCTTACTCGAGCCCTTTTCACTCATTAATTTTTCACATAATACTCAGCCATCAAAGAAAGCATGGTTCGCGTTCTTGTGAGGGGTAAAATCTAAAGCATGTATGTTATCGATTGACATTCAATAGAAAAATACCTCTTTTAAAAAAGACAAAAACAAAAACAAACCATTAACACCCGTTTCTGATTTATATTCATGCGAGCAGTAGGTCAAATAAATTTACCGCTTGTTTAAGCAATGGATAATGTTGGCGCTTTTTCTGTTTCGGCCAACGAGTTTTTTTAATTAGCTTGTTCGAACAAGATCTTTGATCGATTAACCGAACAATTATTGCTCGACCAATGTGCACCTCGTTGCAGGGCCTGCCATGTTTTGGCAGAGGTACAAGGCCTATCGATCGATCGCGATTGGCTTGTGACGTAAATTATGCAACTCTTATCAAGACGTTAGCTCGCTTAGAGCCAGCACGCGTCCTTAATGCAAATACTAATGGAGCAAACAAATCGAAATGCTGAGAAAACAGCTGGGCCCGGCTTTTTCTGCCGACACGGAGAGAGAGAAGGAGAGAGAAAGAGCAAAAGAGACGGGGGAAGAGACAGAAAGATTGAGAGGTATAGATGGAGATAGGGAGAAGGGTAGAGAAAATCGAAGGGGAGACTGACAGGAGAGAGAGAGAGTTGAGAGGAGGAGGAGGGAGAGCTAGATATGGAGGCACAATGGAGATCGGAAATGGGAGGTAGAGAGAAAAAAAGAGGGAAACGGATAAGGAAAGGCATGGCCACAGATTGAGTCAGAGAAAGATGAAGGGAGAGAAGAAAGAACAACAGTTCATAGAAAAATTTTGTTGAATATTTTTTCTTTTATTTCGTTGTGTGTTGTGGGTTCAGATAGATAAAAGAAGATGGAGAAAGGGTGGAGGATGGGAGGAGAAAGAGAAAGAGAGCAGAAAAAATCCGAGGGAGAACAAGAGTTTTTATTCCCAAGTTTGCTGTGGGTTTTTGGCCTTCTGCCGAACTGACGGCTGCCATTTTTCTACACTTCACGACTTCAAAGCCTCCTGACGTTACCTCGTTGTTGATGTCCGCGCTGATTGTTTCGCCCGTGTCTCATTTCTTGGTTGTGATCGAGGCTCTGATGTTGTGAAGAATTTGGAGAAAGAGGAGAGGAAGAAGAAGAGGAAAGAGAAAGAAGAAAACAGAAAATGATTTGGTTTGAATTTTGAGTTACGGCCCTGGCAGTCCTGTGCGGTTACTTTACAGGTGAGCTAAGCTTTCTTGATGTCTGCCTGCCAGGGCCAACCCGGGCTGAAAAGCAGTGCAGAGAGACAGGAAAGCTCGGCCAACGTGGGGATCGAACTCCATCCTCTGCAAAGTGGGCAAAGACCCGAACTATTACACCACAGACGCCGGGGAAGAAGAATAGGAAATGCATGTCAGTTTTACCTGAAGACCGAGTCGTGGTTACGCCCGACTTGCTCGTTAGCGGTGCTCCCTCTTGCTGATTTGCTATTTCTTTTTTTCTGTCTTTTAAAAAAATAAAATTTGCAGCTTTCAACCGAACAGTTGGACCTGCTCAAACGACCACCTGTTTAAGGCGACCACCTGCACAAACAACCACTTTCCATTGACTCCAAAATGATTCTTTTGTATATGGTATCCCCCTGTAAAACGATCACTTTCTTCTCGACATTTGGTGGTCGTCTTCTTAGACAGGTTTCACTTTGCGAATAAATGGGGTTTTAAGACATGTATGGCTTTAACTTTAATGCATTTTGTGTGACAGAGGCAAAGTAAAAATGTGAATACTATCTCTGCTATCTACTCCCATTGAAAGCCATACCCTGGTTTGCAAATACCCAGTGGCCTTGATTCCTAGCTGTCGATTCTATTTACCTTTCATAAATTCCGTCTTCGAGACGGCTTTGATCTACGATCCATTTCTTCTGTTGTAAAAATCATGTGCACGTTTATCTATGACGTAAGCATTTTTAGCGCTCGTCAAAAATGAAAGAGAAGAAGTTTGTCAAGCTCGGAACATGTTGCGATATAGCCATTTGACAGCTTCATGGATTGATTCACCGCATTTACTGGCGGATCAAGTAAATAGAGCTGTTCACATTTCAAACATTTTTACAATATGGCCGCATTAAAGAGCCTAAATGATTCACGCAACGTTTCTCTTCGATTGGGCGTTTATTTCTTTAACCCTTTTGAACCCTCTCTCATTTCTTTTATGACTGCCGTTTCATGGATTACTTTTTTTTTTTTATTCGCGTATACATTTTATATATTTCTTAAATAATTCTTGCTATAGTGTGAGGTGCCGCCAACCAATTACAGATTTCTATGGAATGCCTTCTACCTAGGGCTAACACGTCAGTGTTTGCTGTAAGAGTTCGGGGCACGTCTTTGTGGGTTGTGCCTGAGAAAGGGAAAAATGGCTTCCCGAGATCGAGAGGATTTCACATAACTTTGTGCTACCATAGAGCTTATATATAAAGAGGGGTAAGCTCGGTCTGGATTAGTAAGCGGAAAGAGGGAAAAAATGTTCACGCAAAAGA
>JAUKPP010250935.1:0-12697 GCA_032273245.1 Phyllaplysia taylori
CACCACGTTCTACAAATGATGATGATGATGATGATGATGATGATGATGATGATGATGATGATGATGATGATGATGATGATGATGATCTTTTAAAAATCCATCGGAAATTGTGATGCCCCAACCATTTCGCCTTAGGGGAAATAGCCTTTCAGGTCACGTTTTCAGCACAAAACTTGCAGTTTGACAATATAGCGCAACCAGACAAATTGCCCATTTTGGTAGAAACGTCTGCGCAACCCCTAAAACGAGACACCAAGCTCATACAACCAAGCCCATGTTTATTAAGCTTATAAAATAAAATAATATGTACTTTATTATCCACTAGAGGAGGAAATTTGCTTTGTGCCCAGTGGCTTCTGTACATACACCCTTTATCTCACTTCCTCCCCCTCTCTCTTTCACTCCGTCTCTCCCTCTGTCACTGTCTCTCTCTTCCTCTCCCTCTCTCTTTCACTTACTCTCTCTCCTCTCCCTCTATAACTGTCTCACTCTTTCTCTCTCTCCTGTATCTTTCTCTCTTTCAGTATGTCTTCACTATCTGAACTAGAATATCATCCAACTAGGTTTATACCCTACCCTCACCTCCTGATCAACACAGGAAATTGGCGAGTTTCTAACCACGATCAACATGAAAATCCTCGATACATCAGGGGGCAGGTTCCAACATTAAATAATATAGCTTATCTGGATGGTCTAAATATGGGTTATTAATGCTATCGACTGGAAATCGGCTAAGCCCCACCCAGGATAATGTTGGTGATGGGTTATGACGGTATTAATATACACGATATCTCCGGAACCAGAATCACAGCTAGTGTCCATCTCCGATCTCCAGGACTTCCAACAATGACCTGAGGGAATTTCATTGCGTTAGTTTAGAGCTAGAGGTGTTTATCTATAGAGGCACTAGCTTCTTTAGCTGTTTTAGCCCATTGATTGCGGTCGAAGTACATGAGCAATGTACGATTTGGTTTTGATTTTGGTTTAGCCCCCATGCGATACTGTAAGGTCATTTACGAGGCGGGACCTCCGAATTTTACGTCCATTTCCGTTAAGATGGGGGTCGAGCCATGGAAACTCAGAAACATCTCGGTGAACCTGTCCGGATTCGAAATCGGAACCTCTTGGTCTGTAGGCGGGCGCACTACCCCTCGGGTAACATCGCCCCCAACAAAGATTTGGTCTGGTTTCTATTTTTTACGTCCGTTGCAACACTTTAAAGTATTTTAATAGACGAGCCAATTTGATCCTCCCAGCTAGGACCGACCCGGGCTCAAAGCGATGAATCCAAGGATAAATTTTGTTGTTGATTTTTTACACTTAGGTTCAAACTCGGGTCTTCTATGCGATAGGCGAAGAGCCTAACCAGTACACAACAGCGTCGGTATTAAGTTTGTGATAGGTCATGAAGGTATTAATGTTGTCCGTACGTACACGATATCTCCGGACTCAGAATCACAGCTAGTGTCCGTCTTCGCTTTGTGGGCGAGTCCAGGCTTGTCAACATCGACCGTGGGCGTCGTTAGCCGAGCGGTAGTGCACCCGCGTGCAGACGAAGAGGTCCGGGGATCGAATCCGGGAAGGTTCAGCGGAATTTTTCAGAGTGTTCATCGCTCCAACTCCCGTACTATCGGAGATGGACGTAAAATTCAGAGGTCCTGCCTCGTCAATAACCTTAAAGTGTTGCATGGGGCGTTAAACAAAAGAATAGCAAATCCAGACAGAAGCAACAGGGCCTGATAATAATTATTGCTAGTGGTATTTTTTACATACATTTTAATGCAAAAATATCGCATCTCGAGTTATGATAATCTTGCATCCTGCCATAGACACAAACAGTAGAAAAAATTGCAAACCTCAACCAGACTTCAGAAATGTAATAAAGTGGCATGATTCATGGTAGAACTAAGTGGTTAAATAAAAAATGGGACAAATTTTCGACTGGACACCACGCTTCCTCAGGTCACAGTCACAATGATAAAAAACATTTAATATAAGACATAGACACACAAACACAATCACAGCAACACAGACGCACGCAATAAGACCAATAAGCAGATTTTGCCCCAGATCCGAGACCGGCTGTAATGGTTAGGCTCTTCGCCTGTCATGCGGAAGACCCCGGTTCGATCCCTCGCGCGGACGACCTGGACTTCTTTTCTGCTGGGATTTTTTCCCTCTCGGCCCGGGTTAACCCTGACAGGCAGGGTCGAAGTAACCCGTCTCTTAAATGACCTTACAGTTTTGCAGGGGACGTAAAACTAGTAACCAAACCAAATCAGATCCGAGTCTTGATAACACGTCGACCCGCAGATGGCCAAGGTAACTCAAACTGTAGAAGCCTGACTAGAACGCCCGGCACAGCCTCTCCTCTGAGGTAAACAGCATGCACATGTCAGCCCGTGAGATAGGCCATCTCTTGTAAACACCCGCACAAACACCGCAATCAACCCAATAACAGTGACGTTAATATTGTTTATGAATACACAAACAAAGAAAAGAAACAAAACAAACGGAGAAATGGTTCGGTTGATAAAGTTATTTATTAGTCATCAAATCGAGGAGGTTGGACATTTTGAAACCAGTTTAACTGGGTTTTTTTTTCGGTACCCATTTTACGTCTATTGCAACACAGTAAGCTTATTTAAGACACGGGCTACTTCGACCCTGCATGTCAGGGCAACCCAGGCTGAGAGTGAAAAAGTCTCAGCAGAAAAAAAATCAGATCGCCCACGCTCCTTCTTTGACCTGTCAATGTTCCTTTGTCATTAGTTCACCAAGAACGATGTGCAGTCATAAAATAATGCCAACAAAAATTAAACTGTTTGGAATATACAAAAAGATTAGTAGGTTACATTGTTACACCTTCATTCTTCCTACTTCCTCCCCTCTCCCCCCTTTCTCTCTGTCCCTCTCTCTTTCTCTCTCCCTCTCTCTCTCTCTCTCTCTCTCTTGTTCGTAGTTAGTAAAAAATTACGTGTTCGTAGAGGCTTCTTTTAGCCTGTCTCTCTATGCCTCTCTTTCTCTCTCTCTCTCTCTCATTCTCTCTTTCTCTCTGTCTCTGTGTATAAAGAGCACTTGTATTAAATAGCATTTATGTAGTTCTCAGCCTTCCCTAGAAAGCAGGCTCTATCAAATTTATTATAATAAATCACCCCAGCCGACCAAAGTGAAATAGCAAGCTCTTAAACTTCCTGGCAGATATACGAGTGATTGACCACGAAGATACTGGCAATACATTTTGTTGTCTATGGCTCGGTACTTATTCATACCTGGGTGAAGTGAGGAAAATTCGTTTAAAGTGCCTTTTCAAAGGACACAAATGGGGCTTGAACTTGGTTTGAACCCTCATGTTCAAGTCTACGAGTGTGGTAGCCGGGTTTTTTTTGTCCACCCGCGAAATCAACATTATAATTATTGATTTCAAACACTGACCCTCGAAGCTCTGCTTGCTATTCCTGGTGCTCCTCTGATTTCTTGCCATCGCTGATAATAATTGCGAACGATTTCTTTTTAGATAGGTGCAAAAATCTTTGATTTCTTTCATCTACCAACATTAAACCGGTATTTATCACTATGTACTGACGTCTGAGAGAAGCGTTTATGATTATGCTCGTAACGAAGCATGCAGATGAATGAGGCTTCGGGGCTTGCGTGGGAAGGCTTCACTTAGTTTTCTTCTCTTTTGATAGCTTTTTAATCGAATGTCTCCGGTTTATTCTTCTTTTCGTACTTGCAGAGTCTGTGCCCTTCAGCTTACCTTTCAAACATAGTGATGAACAAAATCTGCAAATACAATCAACATGCAATGGTGCAAGGATAGAAAAAAAAGCCAGCAATAATACCCGATTATGCCATCATTTTCATGGGAGCTGTTATAACTATGCACAATCATCAACCCATCCACCTTAACTGCATTCATTCTGTACAGTTTTAAGATCTTTATATTGCCTTTCGTGAGTATGCTAAACTTTTCTTTTCCTTTTAGATAAAAAAATTAGGTTACCTGGTTTCATTGAGGTACGATATATTCGGTGAGCGTTTCTAAATATCATAGAAAAACAGCAGTGAAAGTTGCAATACTCAGCCAGAATGCAGGTAGTTTAGACTGACATGTTTCATGATTGTTTAATGGGAAAATGATATTTTAGACATGTTTTGTGGTGATCTAATGGGGAAATGTTTGTTACGCCTATCTCGCAGCAATATTTAACTACTGTTTGTATTTCGACACGCGTTACAAACTCTGTCGAATCCTTTGGGATTCCAGATTGCAGTATTACTGTTGGAGAGCCACTTTCATCCTCGTCTAAATATCAAAGAAAAAAAATATTTCTTCTATGTTCTGATGAATCCCCGTGCTTTTTAGGGTACAAGTACGACACAATGTATTCCCCAACGGGCATCTGTGGTCAAATGGTTAGGCCCACTCGCAGAAGACGCGAGTATAGTTCGATCCCTAATTTGAACGAGCATCTCCTTGTCTCTTCTTAAATGTTGTTTAACCGGCGCTGTGGTGTAATGGTTAGGCTCTTCGCCTGTCATGCGGAAGACCCCGGTTCGATCCCCAGGGCAGACGATCTGGGTTTTTTTCTGCTGGGATTTTTCCCTCTCAGCCCGGGTTGGCCCTGACAGGCAGGGTCGAAGTAACCCGTCTCTTAGATGACCTTACAGTGTTGCAAAGGACGTAAAGCTGGTAACCAAAACCAAACTTAAATGTTGTTTCCATCTCATTCCGCGAAGCAGGGTCAAGTAGTCAGCCTCTACAATGACCTTCCATTTTGATCTGGTTAGGATTTTGCTAAACGTTTCTCGCAACACTTTAGTTTAAGGCCATTAAAGAGACGGACTACGTCGACCCTGCTTCCCAGAGTCAAACTGCAACCTGGGTCAAGATGGTCATTGTTCTAGCAGAAAAACGAGACATAATCGATAAAACATACTGCTCTGCGTTCATTACATCACAGATCATTCAATGTTACAAGGGGCGTAAAAGAAAAACAAACTAACCGAAACAACCTAAACCGTATCAAATGAAATTGTCTTTAGACACGGTAAATAGGAAAACCACGCATCCAACGGAACGACAAACATTTGTTCTATCGTTAAGATTTTCAACATGGCTTGGAGGTGTTAATCGAGAACCAGGTAAAGCATACATTTCAAATTAAAAGTAATAGAAACGAATAACAAACTAATGCGGAAAACCGATCAACGACGGTCGTGAACTCGGTACGCCACATTTTCCCATTACATGAGGCATCTGCATTAATGAAAACTTTTGGTACGTCATGCATTGATGTTGACTTCCTTTTGGCTTTTGGGTTGTTTGGATATGTTGTATGGGTTGGGTTTTTTTTGGGAGGGGAGGAGGAGAGGGGAATCCTTTAATGATTAATTGCGTGCTTGTGCTGTTAGGCATTGTAAACCGGAATATCATAATAAGTGTTTAGCAAGTCCACGTTAGTTTAGGAAGATATTCGAGTCGTTTTATAGCAACATAGTTTTCTTTCAAATGCTTAAAAACGGTAAAGAAACATCTTTATGTATTTGGAAATGTAGATTTTAGAACTATCGAGAGTATACTTTTGGCTAGATCACAAACACACACATGTATGCATTATAAACGCGAACACAGATACACATTCATACTTCCACACAAATGCTAACACACACACACCCACACAAACACTGACACACACACACACACACACACACACACACACACACAAACACTGACACATACATACAGGCAAACTCTTAAAGGAGCGTTTATTAGAAAGCATGGTTTTTTTCAAGTTGTTGAAAACAGAAACACTTATTCCAATCAATACGATGAGACACGTTATCTTCCCTTTTGGTTTGTACTGTAAGGAGCTAAACAGCTGATTAATGCTCTTTTAATTTCCAACAAGCTTCATTATTGCTTAGACAAGATAGGCCTTATGATTTGATTGGTTTGGTTACCACTTTTACACCCCATGGAACACTGTAATGTCATTTGAGAGACGGTCTACTTCGACCTTGCCTGTCAGGGCCAACCCGGGCTGAGAGGGAAAAATCCTAGCAGAAAAAGCACAGATCGTCCGCACTCGGGATTGAACTCTGGTCCTTGGCATGACAGGCGAAGAGCCTGACCATTACACTACAGCGCCGGTTCATCCTGTATAATTCGCGGTATTGAGACATGGTTATAAGAGTCGACATCCCTCTTTCACGACTCCCCCCCCCCCCCGCCCCCTAACCCTCAACCTGCCCCATCCCCCCTCTCCTGTCAACATTTGAATGGCTTCTTTTTTCCGACAGCGTTAGTCACAGACCACCCAACTTCGCAATAACCACCCCATCATGTCCACTACCGTCACCAACGTACACAAAGAAAATAAACAATCAATAGAGGGGGGGGGGGGGGGAAGACAAATGTGAAAAACAGAGTATACTGTCTGTGTGGCAGGAGTTTCTTCCATCTAGCCCCAGCTGCTTTCCTTATGCAAGGTATGCACCTTGAGAAAAGAAACCCCCAAAATCTTGCAGAAGTGTAGGGCGTCTTCTTCATGACACCCACCCCCAAAAAAGTAAACAGATCTCTAGCCAAGTCAGACATTGTCTAGGCTCAGATCATCATTATAATGCTCTGGTCTCATCATAGATGAAAGATGTAACACAGAAAACAAAACAGCTCTGTGTTTGGCAGCTGTCAGTCGAGTGAAAATAAACGTTTTGTGCCAAGATAGAGCGCCTGTACACCCCTGTACGCGCCGGTACACGCCTGATTGCAGGACAGGCTTCAACACCAAAGTTTGGCGCACATCTCAGTGTTGGAAAGTAGGGCTGTATGACGAGTTATTTTTCCATGGATTTAAATATCCGGATATTCAATTCAAATTAATTGGATACCCAAATAATTATCCAATTTAATGAAGGGAGGACGCCAAGCAGCGGAGTTCAGATTCTTATATATATATATCTTGTATCCAACTATAAAGTGAACTATCAGGTGAAATAGAAATCTTTATCCAAATTTCGCATCCAACTCTTCGAATGAAAGAAAGTAAACACACAAGAACTGGTTAAAGAAAGTGGCATCATTGATGTGACAGTCTGTGCAGCATCAACGACGTCACTTTCACGACGCCACTTTCTTCAACAAGTTCAGCAACAAATCATTAAATGAAATAAGTTGTATTTGGATAAAAAAAAATGTAAATAGAGCTGTTCCATACTCGACAAAAACAGTAACAACAGTGGGATTTCCCGGAGAGGAAGGGGCAGATCTGCACCTCAATGCACGGCAATAAACATAATCCTAGATTATTCTAGCATAAAAAATAGAGTAAGGAATTGAACTAGATCTACTCCCCATGAACATTGAACAATTTGGATAATTCCGATTATCCACTTATCGAACTCTTAATTTGGATAATTGGACAGGCTTACTAAGAAATTAGTGATCTCTAACACAGCTGTACTTGTCATGCCCAAGGTGGAAACAATTTGACGCGCCAGTGCTGAACAGTCTTGTGACGTCAAGTGCAGAATGCAAGCAGAGAAGACTTTGCTCGTCACCTTATGCGCTCACAATTTTTGCTGGTTTGGTTAGGTTTGATTACCAGTTTTACGTCCCCCGCAACACTGCAAGGTCATTTAAGAGACGGGCTACTTCGAGCCTGCCTGTCAGGGCCAACCCGGACTGAGAGGGAAAAATATTCCAGCAGAAAAAAACCCAGATCGTCCGCCACCGGGGATCGATCTGGGGTCTTCCCACATGATAGGCGAAGAGCCTAACCATTACACCACAGCGCCGGTCCAATAAATGCGGATTCCCATCTACTACTCTACAGTTTTCAAATTGATGAACCCTGTAACTTATTGTGTGTTGATCTGTACATCTATGTGTTCGCCTGCCCATCTGTCCATCTGTTTGACCGGTGCTGTGGTGAAATTGTTAGACTCTTCACCTATCATGCAGAGGACCCGAGTTCGATCCAGGTCACGGTCGACCTGCTGACTCGATGTGATTCATGGGAGGAGGATGCTGAATTTCAGTGGGACACCGGCACTATGGTCTAATGGTTAGGCTCTTCGCCTGTCGTGCGGAAGACCCGAGTTCGATCCCGAGCGCAGACGATTTGGTTTTTTTCTGCTGGGATTTTTTGCATTTCAGCCTGGGTTGGGCCAGACAGGCAGTGTAGAAGTCGCCCGTCTCTTAAATGACCTTAGATTGTTGCAGGAGACGTAAAACTAGTAACCAACCCGGGCTAAGATGGAAAAAATCCTAACAGAAACACCCAGATCGTCCGCGCTCGGGATCGAACTCGGGTCTTCCTTATGACAGGCGAGTGCCTAAACATTACAGCACAGCGCTGGTGTCCCACTTTGAGATTCAGCATCTTCCTCTCTCTAAACCCAACGGATTAGGTTTTGTTTCTGTTTTGCTTAGTCTTCTTTAAAAGCACCCACCTGTCTGCACAAACTGGTGAGGTTAATATGGGGTTTTCTATTCCTCAGTAAAGTTGTCGAAGTCTCAATCTCGAATTGCAAAAAAAGAATTGGAGCGAGTTCAAATTGGAACTACGGTGAGGACCTGACACAATGCACTGAGTGACTCTGCAACCAAGGGCTTCTTCCTGAACACTGGTTACAGTAAAGGTGCCAACAGTAAGCACCCAAGCATGTAATTCGTTCTGCAACAAGGCCAGAAAAGACTGTAAAGTCGTCTGCAGAGTATAGAGAGCATTGTTAACAACTACGTCATCTCAGAGAAATACTCTCAGCGCAGCTGTAAAACGGGAATACCCTTGAAATAAATCTAACGGTTCTGGCATCGCAGACATAGAATACGTAATGTTTCCGTCTCTTTGCCAATACTTTCTTGTATCAGAACTCGCTTGAGAACTTACCCAGTCTGCGCAATTCGATACCAGATTGAACAAAAGAATTTATTGCATGAGTTGTGGTTGTGCATCAGGAATTATTCTGTGTGGGAAATTGCCAAGTTCTAATCACGACTTTTAACAAGTGATTACAACTTGCAAGCTTACAGGCCGAGTAACTCCTGAGCTCCAGGCATAACGGGTAGGTTTTATTTGTTAGGTTATCAGTCTTACGTCAGCTGCAACACTGTAAGGTCATTTAAGAGGTGGGCTACTTCGACCCTGCCCGTCATGGCCAACCCGAGCCTAGAGGGAAAAGATCCCAGCAGAAAAAACAACAAAAAGAAACAACAGCAACCCAGATCGTCCGCGTCTTGGATCGAACTTCGGTCTTCTGATTGACAGGTGAAGAGCCTAACTATAACACCACAACACCGGTATAGCGTGTTTGATTAGCTTATTGCATATATTATAGTGTAGTTGCAGAGCTCGAACAGTAAAGCCTAACGTGAAACTGAATATTTAAGTTGCCTTACTAGATCTGGCTGTTCTAGATGGATTGGCTTTTCGTTTTTATTGAATTGGTATCGACACATTACATGGTAATGGGATTTTTTTTTTGCTGATGTTTACTGTACACTCAATGTCAGACCGGATAAAAAAAACAATGCCTTTGAAACTCTGAATAATAATTCGGTTTATATAGCGTCTAGTTCCCAAAAAGGCCCGAAGTGCTGTACGGTGAACATTGGTGTCCAACACAAGCGACAAATCGAAGACAATTTATACTAACATACATACGCACACCAATACACACACATACACTCTGTTACATTCTCTTTTCACATTCTTTAAAACTACTGGCACAAGAAGAAGATTAGATTAATATCTACCAACAAACACATCAATTTATGAAAGCGCAACAGCCGGTATCATGTTTTAAATAAAAGAGGAAGTAAATTAAGATATCTTTAACTGACAAAGATACGACTACACCCACACAACACACGCTCTGGGCTATTCGCCACTCCCTCGATATGGCTCATGAGCAATAAACCGGATGTGAGGACGCAGACAAGATAGGACCCTGGGGTGTCATCAAGTCTACTGGCCAACGACTGGTTTCAGAACAATCCGAAAAAATAGATTAGATTATTCAACGAAATCGTTTTTCAATAGTTTTATATACATTAATAATTTTTTTGTGCTTCGCTTTTGGCTTAACGTGCACTGCATCGGGCGTCTGTCGTGTAATTGTTAGGCTCTTCACCTGTTACGCGGAAGACGTGAGTGCGAATCCTCGTGCGGACAAACTATTTTTTTTTAGCAGGGTTTCCTCCCGAAGGGTCCATTTAAGAGCTGTCCAACCTGTGTCTGTGTGTAATCCCAAGCTCGAATCCACGCGCAGATGACCTGTGTTTTTCGGCAGGTATTTGTCCCTGGCAGCCGGGGTTGGCCCTGACAGGCAGGGTCGAAGTAGCCTGTCTCGTAATTGATTTTAAAGTGTTGCAAGGGACGTAAAGCTGTCATCCATACCAAACTAATTTGCACTGCGGCATGTTAAATCATTTTCGAGGCGGGCTACTTCGACTCTGCCGGTAAGGGCCAAACCGGGCTGAGAGAGACACTGACCCCTGAGAACACAACCTACATAGCGTGGTCCCCGGAATCACGGTCTGTGCGTGGAAGGCATTACGGCATTAAACTTGCACACCGGGGACTGGTTATCATTATCACTATAAGGTACTAAACTACAAAATATTGGCAAAAACATAAGACTCGAGACTTCTTTTATAACTCTCTAAAGAACGTTATTTTTGGCAGTTATCATTTCTAGAAACATCTTATCCGTTTTATCTGTAAGCAAGCCCAATGTACAAAATTGATCCAAATATCGTTCTCCTAGAAGGTATGAAAACATCGAAAGGCTTTGGGTCTAATCATACGCCACTGACAATTAAAACGTTGCAACGTATTGTTTCTGGATATTCAAAACTATTCGATTGAAGGGTATTTTCGGATTTTATCGGCAGGTGTCATTGAGACCTCGTCTGCCAGACTGGCCAGTTCCGTTTGTGCAAGGGGAGATAACTACCTGCAGGATGACAGATCGCTTAAGATGGCGGATGTCGCATTGCTCAAGGTCAGAGTGTCCCCATAGCACTCGCACGTTGATGCTGCGCAATTTCAAAAGTTGGAATGTAATGGGACCTGTTAATGGAGAAAATTTAATGGGGATTGGGATGCCACGAAACGAAATGGATGTTGTTGAAATTATTCTTGCTGTTATTTTGATCAGCAATTGTGTAGTGTGCAATTTGTTTGGGTTAAAAGGGAATTGTAACCGTACATTCACAAAAAGTACATTTACCATGGGCAAAAAATACTCCCTCTAAAAAAGCAACAACAACAACAACAAACAAACAACAAAATGCAAAATAAATAAACAAAAAAGACAAATAACCCCTAAAATCATTTTTATGTACGAGGTATTTGCAAAGTGACAAGGTTACTGCAGTTTATTGTGCGGTTTATGGGGGTACACATAGCAGCTTTGAAACGAAGCCCGGTGAAATAAAAAGAAAAAATTATGTTCATGTGTGGTTGTGGGTTTAAAAATGTGTTAGCGTGTTTTTGTGTTAGTGAATATATGCAAGGTAGGGAGGGAGAGACAAAAGTACGAGGGAGAGAGAGAGAGAGAGAGAGACAGAGAGAGAGAGAGAGAGAGAGAGAGAGGGATTATGTCTGTTTGTGTGTGTGTGTGTGTGCGTGCAAGAATCAGAGAGAGTGAGAAAGGGATAGAGAGAGAGAAAGAGAGATAGAGAGAGCGAGTACATGTGTGTAAGTGTGTGTGCGTGTGTGTGTGTGTGCGTGTGTGTGTGTGCGTGCATGTGCGTGTATGTGTTCTTGAGAGAGAGAAGGAGAGAGCGAGACACAGAGGCAGAGAGGTAGCGTGAGAAAAAAGACAGTGAGAAAATGGGGTGCAAGTATCTGTGTGTGTATGTATGTGTGCGCGCGCGTATGTGTGTGTGTGTGTGTGTGTGTGTGTGTGTGTGTGTGTGTGTTTGGTTTGGTTACCAGTTTTACGTCCCTTGCAACACTGTAAGGTCATTTAAGAGACGGGCTACTTTGACCCTGCCTGTCAGGGCCAACCCGGGCTGAGAGGGAAAAAATCCCAGCAGAAAACCCCCCAGATCGTTTGCGATCGGGAATCGAACCGGGGTCTTCCGCATGCAAGGCGAAGAGTCTAACCATTACACCACAACGCCGGGTGTGTGTGTGTGTGTGTGTGTGCGCGCGCGCGCGTATGTGTGTGTGTGTGTGTGTGTCTGTGTGTTTGTGTGTGTGTGTGTGTGTGCTCAAGACATCTCACTCGAACCATAACGTGTACTAATTACGTCACGCCAACCTGTCTCACAATATAAGCTTCAAGCCCCACGTCAACGTGTCTCACAATAAATTATTATGCTTCAAGCCCCACGTCAACGTGTCTCACAATATATGCTTCATGCCTCACGTCAAGTAAACAAAGACTATTAATTTTCCTTCACACCCAACAAAGCAAAACATCCCCGCCACGCGTTTAAAAACAGACTTTGCCTAATGAGATAATGATTATGAAGAGGAGCGTTCTTGCAAACACTGTTGTAATTAATGCTAGCACGCATCGCGCTCTCCTATTTCCTTTATGGGTGGATGGTGGAGGGGACTGTTGGTGTGGTAGGATCTCTCTTTTTCGGGGGCATTTTTTGGTTTGGTTTGGTTACCAGTTTTACGTCCCCTGCAACACTATAAGGTCATTTAAGAGACGGGCTACTTCGACC
>JAUKPP010250956.1:0-12695 GCA_032273245.1 Phyllaplysia taylori
TGTGTGTGTGTGTGTGTGTGTGTGTGTGTGTGTGTGTGTGTGTGTGTGTGTGTGTGTGTGTGTGTGCATGCGTGTTTGTTGCATGTGTGTGTGTGTGGGGGAGGGGGGCAGCATGAATTAATAGGGAATGGGTCTGTTTAAAACTATACTGACAGTCATTGGACACAGTTGGCTAGGAACCGGGCAAAGGGATGCGCCTAACTAATAAAACAATACTGCTGGTAGGTGTTTTATGTGTGAGGGTGGATGTGTGTTTGTGTGTTGTGTGTCTGTTTGTGTCAGCATGATCTGGTACCCACATGCTGTACGTATGAATATTGGGTTTCCACACACGTTGATTATTGCTCCATAGTGTGTCAAATAAACTGTTCAACCAATAGTTTTGTCTTCTATCAGCTTTGCATAGTTCTCTTTAGTTCAGGAACATATGATGTTGTTTTCCAGGTATTTTTCTGTAGAGGCAATCAGTATGAATATGCACCTTATTCTTCTGAGAAATTCATTATGGTGAGACTCCATCTTAAAACATCATAATGATAATGGGTTGCATATCCCAGCTCGACAGTAAGCTCTATGCGCTTTACACTTTATTACATCAGCAGATCAAAGTCATTCAGAAACCTTCTCAACTTCCAAGGAAACATACAGTGCAAGTTGCCATTTTAAAATAATTTTTACATTTGTCATTTCTCACCTTGCAGGCATCAACTGTCATGAGTGCGTCAGTCTGTACTACCGACCTCAAGGTCGCCTGCAGACAGCAGCAGATGTGTGCATGCCATGTGACTGTGATCCCTTAGGCTCAACATCAAACCCAGACACAGGACTTGTGGATTGTCTCATGAACGATGACGAGCCTGTCGCTGATGGCAAAGTAAGGAGAGGAATTTTAATTCACTTCTATGTCACAATGTAGTGTATGACAATGTATCACATCTGTTTGGTCTCCAAATTTATCAAGGTACTATAACATTAGATCCGACCATTCTAAAGGTCAAATTTCTTTTTCATCTTACTTTTACAGCTGCAGATTTCACCAAAATGATTCTGTAATGAACAAAGGTTGCTTCTTTGAGTGCTCAACACAGTTTGTTCTCAAACTTTTCAAGCCCAAGAGACCATTAGAACTAGCTCAGCAATTTTTCAAGAGCTGGTTTTTGGTTACCAGTTTTACGTCCCCTGCATGTAAGGTCATTTAAGAGACAGGCTAAATCGACCCTACATGTCAGGGCCAACCCAGGCTGAAAGGGAAAAAAACCAGCTGAAAAATACTCAGATCGTCCGAGTGTGGGATCGAACTCGGGTCCCCCTCATGGCAGGCAAGAGCCTAACCATTACACCTTAGCGCTAGTTTCAAGAGGTGCAAACAAGTAGAGTCAATGCAATATTCAACTAGAGCCAGAATGTAGGCTACATAGAGGGAATGAGTCAGCTTTCAAGGAGCAGCCATTTTTTCACAGACGAGTATGGCTTGCAAATGCACAACTATGGAATTTAAGTGAATAGAGGTAAGAGCAAATTTATATTCAACATGCAAGTAAGAAAAAAATAGAGTTTTATGATGTATCATGATACACTTCTGGCTGTAATCCTATTATCCATTGTTGCATTCTATTGAAATTTTAGTGCAGGAGCATTAGAGTTTGCCTTCCTATGAGTATTCAATGTAAAAGAAAGATCTTATCCCAATTGGCTTCTCTCTTTTCTTTCTTAATTCTTTATTACATACTTCGGTTTCAGCTTCCTGGAGATTGCTACTGCAAAGATAATGTCCAAGGGTCAAAATGCAATGAATGCAAGCAGGGGTATTACAACCTGGATGTGAACAATGATGAAGGCTGCACAGGTATGTGAAATGAGATTTTTATACCATATAAACGTTTCAAAACCGCGCTTTTCTAGAAATGCTTTTAGTTAATTTGTAAATGAGGTCTATAGTTAATCCTCGCAGGGTAGCATGGTGTATTAAGATTATTAATATTTTTATGTGTTTTGTAAAGAATTTCAATAGAACTTCCGTGAACCTTTGCATGGGTTGATATTTCTGTAATCATACCGACAGCATATCCCTCTTTAGTCCGATCACCTACTTTGTGTTTTCAATATTTATGCTTCCTCATGCTATTTTCTGAAAGTAATATAATATACTGAAATGAATTAATGCTCTCCTGTTTTTTCTTCTTCTTTTAGCTTGCGATTGCTACACAGCAGGCACTGTCGGAGGAAGTGACCTCTGTTCTCCAGATGCCAGCGGCCAGTGCACCTGCAAAACTTTTGTAGAAGGCAGAGCCTGTGATCAGTGCAAAGATGGCTATTATGGATTAGACCAAGCTAATGCCGAGGGTAAGAGAAGTGAGGATAGGAGTACATTATTGCAGTATTGATGTGATACTGGGGTGCCCTTGAATTAAGCTACAATATAGGTCTACTTTACTTTCCTTGATTTCACATTGATTTACAATTCTCTGTTATTAGATACCAATTTTAGTCGTTGATAGTTAGCAATGTTTTTCATCTGGGTCAATGATGCAGATAAATAGTTTACCATGTTTGGGGAAGGTAGTAGCAATATTTTTCTAATGGCAGAGAGGGCTTGCATTTGAGGTAGTGTTGAACAAGGTGTTTCAAGTCAAATGTGCTCTACGTCTATAGAAAAGGAATAAGAACAAATGTATATAGCACATATTGGAATGGAATCAGCCTCACAACGGACTCAATTTTTTAAAAATTGTCAAGCATATATATGGACTCTGACATGGTTGTAATTTGTGTTTTCCTACTTCCCTCAGGTTGTGTTGCATGTGACTGCAATGTTGGAGGGTCTGTGGACCAGGTGTGTGACAAGTTGACTGGCCAGTGCAGATGTCGCAGTGACAACATTCTTGGTCGAGCTTGTGATTCGTGAGTCTTAATGGGATGTTAATCTAAAAAAGTTGTATGTTTGTTTTACAAATGTGCCTTACATATGGATATGTTTTATTTTTTCAGTGTGAACTGTGAAATGCCTTTAAAATAAAAAACCAATATTTGTATAGTGGGGTCAACTTTCCTTTCAATCCTGTACTTTCAAACTGGGATCACACACACACTTGGGAGTGATTTTCTGCTTGCTCATCATCTTACTATACAAAAGAATGTGTGAACTTACAAAACATTCTCCAACTTGTCTCATCCTCAGAATCCGCTCTGGATTTTATCACCCTAGTCTCCATGCAGTTTCTGAAGAGTTTGAGGACAGTCTTGGCCAAGTCACCTGGAGGAGAGATCCTCTGTACAGTGGTTTCTCTGGCAAAGGTTATGCTGTGGTCGCAGCACAGGTGATAATTTCTTTTATCTTGGTTTGTCTAGTGTACTTCTAGCTCTGGGTAAGGTCATGATGTCGGAGGGCACTTGGTTCAGTAACGGAAGAAAATAAAACAACCAAGAGATTTTCTTTTACAACTGTTTTCTTTAATCATATCAGGACACTTTTTGTAGAAAAGAAAAAAGTTATTAGAAGTTAAAGTATGTTATTTATAATGTATACCCTAAAGTATTGATCTGTCTTTTGTGTTCTTTCATTTCTTATAACACTTTCTTTACTGGACCATTTAGGCTTTTTCCTCTTGTGGTCTGGTTTATATGTGACAAGCATTCTCAAATCAAGACAGAATAGTAAAATGTGGAGAACACTACAGGTCATTAAAATCTTATAAAAACACTTCTGATGTATAAGAACAATTTTCCTCTAAAAAAAACAACAAGTTTATGTATATGCAAAATGTTCAGATGTATGACCATCTTAGCTTTGGTACAGAATGTTTTCACATCCAAATTCTGTTGTGTAATGTATAACAATACTTTTTCTTTTTGCAAACCAACAGCAATTTTGCACTTCAACTTATTGGTGCACCAAAGGACTATCTCAATAGTGTGGAAGAGAGGGAAGATTTTTCCCACCATTTTTTAAATTTTATGCTGAGTCAAAAACCAACATAAATCAGAATCCATTGTGTCTGCATAGTCAGGAGACACATTGCATCGAGGACTATGCAAATGCTATTTACTTTTCTTATTATCTAATTATCTTTAATTTGGAGATTTATCTTCTCTTTAAAAGAGCATTTTATGTTGTAAAGACAACCATTTCTATCTGTGGCTTTTTCAGGAAACATTGTCAATCCTCTTGGACATTCCTGACGGCACAAGCTTCAGCAACCAGTGTTTCCTGATCATCACATTCCGTACCCTATCTGGGGACACCACCCCACGGAGTATCAACATCGTATCGCAATCTGGAGGTGAGATTGTGCTTTCTTCAGCCAGGAAGTAAAATTGCAGACATCCAGGGCTCCTTTTGTCATAGATGTTTCGCGGGTACCTTGGTGTGGTCTGCCCCTTCTCCTTCTTTCTAAATGTTACTATTGTCCTAATCTATTGTCTGGAGCTGAAATGATCTTACAAAGTCAATAGTGTCGTAAAACCTCAACAAACAAACAGCCCCTGTTTTGTGGATGAGCAGTATAGCACTTAGCACCCACCTTTAAACTTGAAGATTTTGAATCCTTGGTGGATCACCTGGAATATTTTTTAAACCCTCTTCTGTCCTAGATAAATGTCCTATGACAAAAATCAAAGGGATTGCCTCTTAAATGACCTTACAGTGTAAGCTTTGCAAGGGGAAAAAACAAAAACTGAACCAAGTGAAATGTGAAATAGATGCCAACATCAACATGATTACCATCTTAACAGTTCCTGGTGGCAATTGCAAATTATGTTCATTAGGAGATTTGGTTGTCCACTTGATTTAAATCTCTCATTACGTAGATGAAGTTTTTATTTGCATGTCTTGTATGTTTATTTATTAACAAAAAATATGGTATGGTAAGCTACCTTTTGTTCACTTTTTTTTCCATTTGTCTGCACTGGTGAATCCAACATGAGAGCAAAATCTTTGTTAAGTGACCTCTCACTTCTACACTTACGTTATCCAGTCTGTATAAAAAAAAATTTATAGAGGAAAAAATATTTTTAAAAAGAAGGCACCAACGGTGTTGAAAAATGACAAATCAATGGCACTGAATATTATGCTCTATAGGAAAGATGGGGTCAACATTGTTGTGAATTTTTCTGTATCACCAGGAATTGTTGAGCCAATGGAAGTCCCATTGTCAGACTGTTCCAGTATTTGGTGTGAAGCGAATACAGTTAACATTGGAAGATTTAACTTCTCGGAGGGGCCAAATCTTGTGTCCTTCATCTTGACCTCGGGCCAAGTCTATTTGGTAAGTCTTGGTGTAAACGTTATATTTTCATTTTATGGTGTATGTAGAATATCCCAGCTAGAAAACTAGAATTGAAATTTTCATTTGTAGTTTATTCTTTGTTACTTTAAAATAGGCATAGATGTCTGTGTGTAAGATAAGGTCTGTAGTGAAATATTTTGTGTATTGTCTTTATCTAAGCCAAAATTCATCTTCCCTATTTCCATGGCAATTTCAAATAGAAATGTCGGTGTAACAAATTGCTGGCTGAATTAGAGAAAATATCCAATTCCTATAATTATAATAGCTATAGAGATATGTTGAAGATTAAAGACCTAGGATCCTTAAAACTTTTTGTCTCTTCAGTGCTATACAAAAATTTGAAAGATTCTTTTATAAACCATCCTAGTTGTTCACCAAACGTCACTAATTTCTTTTGACTTATACTTATGTTGTTCATTGGATCTATTTCTAACCTCTTTTCTCTACCTCTGATGATTTTGAATAGGACAAAGTGGTGGCATTTCCTGTGGAGTATACTACAGTTGATACAGTTTTACAGTCGCCCCTGCCAGCTGGATGCAATCTCTTGACAAATACTGTGTAAGTTAGTTACAAGTTTGATGGCCAGCAGAGCAATCCTATTGGCAAATCCATCTGGGTCCATGATGTTGATGTTTGTGTTTAGCAAACTTGTCAGATCAAAATGTCTTTCTTTGTAATATTTTAAACTGAAAAGATACATTTTTATGAGATTTATTTTATGTACTTTGTACTTTGAAAAGCACAGGATTGGGGGGGGGGTAGTGGTACTATGCTGTAGAATAGACCCCTTCTGATTATAATGATAGTAAATTAGTAGTGTCTGAATAGCAGAGGCTTGAGCAGGAGGCTCGGGTTACGATTTACCACTCCTGGGATGTGTGAAATGAGGTGTACAGTGGTCCTGGAGCTCTGGTGTAAGGCAGACAAAGACAGTATTGAGGCAGAGGGAAGATATTTGGTCATCTTATCCAAGGTTCCAAGTCAGTTTAAGCAAGGTTTCAATACAAAGAAATAGAAGGGAGATGTCAGGGACTTTAAAAAATGGCCATGTTAACCAGTATGTCATCTTATCCGAGATCAACTTGAGCGGACTCCACTGTAATAGCAATGTCAATCCGTATTTTCTCCCTCAGACCCACTGACCCGACACTAGCAGCAGCATGTGAGGAAGCTCTACTGACCATCACCATGAACTACTGGCAGGCCCCAGAGCCTTGTGACTGTGACATCACGGGCAGTATCAGCGTCGAGTGTGAGACAAATGGTGGCCAGTGCTCGTGTCAGACCGGGGTTGTAGAGCGCACCTGCTCCAAGTGTGCACCTGACCACTATGGCTTCAGTATCACAGGATGCACAGGTGAGGGTTGAGCTACTTTTTTTTTTAAATCTTTAACCAGCGTCTTTGGTGTAATGGTTAGGCTCTTTGCCTAACATGTAGAGGATGGGAACTCAATCCCATGTGGATGGAGATCTCTGTGTCTCTGCAGGAATGTGGTGTCCCACTCAGCTGGAGTTGGCCCAGAAGGACTTATATCAATACAAGGGGCATAGAACCAAAAATCAACAACAATATTTATCTCAATGGCTTGACTAGGGATTTTGCAGCTATCTATGGCTCTATTAGGGTGTTGAGTGTGCACTTTGGTGCGGCATTCTCCCCCTGCTTCTTATATAGATTCACTATTGTCTTATGCCTGTCACTGAAGGACCTGACATTGCTGATGCAGCAGTAAAATATCAAGAAAATGCTAAACACAGGTAATCTGGATGATGAAAGAAAAAGTTTTGTGCTTGTTCTATAGTGATATGAATTATGATTTAAGGAAAGTATAATGCTTGCACTGTAGTAGGCTTAACATGCAAAATACGAATTTGAATTCAAGGGAAAACATTATGCTTGTACAAGGTGCACATTATTCCTTGGAAAAAGTGTGTGCTTGTACCACAATAGCATATAGTTTTGTTTAAAGGAAAGATGTCATGCTTGTGTCATAGATAGGCTACTTCAGTGCTTTGCATAACATTGTTGCCTGTCTGTGTATCTAGCTTGCAGCTGTGATGCTTTTAGCTCTCTGTGTGATGAAGTCACCGGTCAGTGCCAATGCCCAGACAACACAGTCGGACTACAATGTGAGGCATGCTTACCCAACCATTGGGATTATAGTCAGACCGATGGCTGCAAGGTAAGCTCATGAACTCTAGTAGATGGAAATTTAGACTTAACACCGCACAGCATTGTGCTGAGAACTAAGAAGAACTTTATAAAATATATATTGATATCATTATTTCAAAATTATCTTTTCTCACATTTACGAGTGAACATTTATGCTGTGGCCAACTCTTTTTTTCCTTCTGCATCTGTAACTGTCTATTGTCCAAATCTGCTTTCTTAAACTGCAATGAACTTTCAACGTTGATTATGACATATCAGTGACAGAATGCAGCTGTTTGGAAAACTTTCTTGGTGACAAATAATGTTGTCTCAGCTGGGTAGATGTTATTTGAGAAAGCTCACTTCCTAAATTATGTTGGAAAACTAGCGCTTACATACAGGAAACAATGTAAAACTAGCTTAACCAAATAGCTTAACCAATAAAAAAAATCCCAGTATATTGAAATCATCTAGATGTATGCCCATATTATTATTGGTCATATTAGAGAAGGAATGAGCTTATGAAAAAAAAAAAAAAAAAGATAACATATGTTGGTTGACGATACGTAATAATGATAAATTGCACTTAATCTCAAAATGATTTTCAGGACTGTGAGTGCAATCCATTTGGGTCTGACAGTCTTCAGTGCAATAACATGACAGGCGAGTGCACATGCAGAGAGGGAGCGGAGGGTACAAAGTGTGAACTCTGTCAGGATGAGTTCTATGGGCTCAACAGTGTTGGGTGTATCTCATGTGGCTGTAATGTGGATGGCTCGGCCACTCAAGTCTGTAACAAGACGGATGGAATCTGTGATTGTAAAGTAAGTCTCAAGAACCACATGTGATTGTATCACAATATTATTAGTATTAACGATATCTGTAGCAATGACCATTATAACAGAAATGCATTAGCAGTAGTAATATTCACCATATTTGTTATGATAAGATTGAGGATAATAATGATGATATATATAAGTAAAGGACTTTTCCCACAGTGTCTAATTCTACTTTCGGCTTTCACAATTTTTAAGAAGGGAACCAATGTGTTTTCAAGTAAAATGAGGATGGAATACAGAATAGATTAAGGGAGGAGGGGCATTATGATGAATCCATTACCTTGCAAAGGCTTTTTGAATTTTTTGTGTCCTATGTTTGCTTCTTGTTTTGTTTGCTGCAGAAAAGATTAGAGAAAAATATTTTCGTGAATAGAAGCTTTGACAATCAATGTGAAAAAGATTATACATACTGTATGCAAAAGTTGAAAATTGTTGTCTTTCTTGTTTGCAGGCAAATGTTCAAGGACTCAAATGTGACACTTGTCTGCCAGGGACATTCAGTCTTGCCGCAAGTAATGCCGATGGCTGCCTGCAGTGTGTTTGCATGGGTGTCACCACAGAGTGTACTACTGCTGGCTTGCAACTAAATCCGGTATGTAGAGCCTGAAGCTACAGATTTCTCCATCCCTTGACCATTAATGGGCTGTAAATTATGACTGAAATTTTTTTTATTATCCAACATTTACCTTGAGGGCTTATCCCTTTCAAAATAAAATAAATTTTTAATGTGTTCATCTGATTACTGCTTCTCATGGTATTGCAGCCACTGACAAAGTAAAATGAAGTAAACTTGCATTATAGCATGTCATTAACAACTTTTCCTTTGCATTTAAAAGAATTAAATAGATCTATTATTCTAAATCAAAGCATTTCCTCTTTAATGATTTTAACAGAAAAACTCTACATGTATCCACCATTGAGTGACTTAATTTCAGATAACAGCAATCCTTGACACCTACAATATTTCTTTGTGTAGGAATCCTTTCCACTGGTGAGCGTCAGTGAGGATCCAGCAGTAACTCCCACGCCTGCTCTCAGCATCGCCCTAGAAGACGGTACTCCCTTCACTGTTGACATTCGTCAGGAACAAAGCCCAAACGAGACGGTCTCTCTCGTCATTGATGTCACCCCAGGTCAACCCAAAATGTTCTGGAAATTACCATCCGAGCACTTGACTAATCTGATAGATGTATACCAGTCCTTTATGGAGTTCAGCATAACGTATGTGGTTGTAAGCGGGCAGCCTTTCAGCTCTCATAAGGCATTTCTTCGAACATCTTACGGAGCAGTTCTGAGCCATTCGTTTTCTGCCTTTGCCCAAGAGGAAGAGACATCTTTAGTCCTTACATTTGACGAGAGATCATGGCAAGTTGATGGAACAGGTGCCGTGCCAACTCGGAGTGAATTCTTGAAGGCGTTGGCGGCTCCTGAGACTTTGCTTATTCCAGCCTCGTTCAGCTCAGGGGCACACACAGCTAGGTATGTTGGTCATGTGAGACAGCTCAGTTTTTGTCTTCTGTTGGTGAAGTGCTGCTATGGCTTGATCATATTGCGGATTCATTTATTTGTATTTATATATTTTCTTGGCACTCTGTTGTCACGCAGCCAGAATGACAAAGAACCCTGTGCATCACGCGCAACTAGTTGTGATGGGATCGGGTTTCTTAGGCTTCTCAGGCCTGACATCTATATGCGCCAACTAACTCGACGGGCGAGTGAGGGAATGCAAAGTTTAATATTGTGATCAAGTGTGGTGGAGACACATTTTGAGGATCCAGCACCACCTTGAAAGTGAATATATGCAAAATTTGTATAGAAACATATATGTTGAGGGGAGGATTAGAAATCTGTTCTTCTGTGCTTAACACTTTGTGGTCACACAGCCAGAAGGACAAAAAACCTTTGTGGGTGCCCGATCTGGCTTCTCACTCCTGGCGCACATAAGCACCGAGTTACTGGATGGCAAAATTTGGTGACCACAAAGTTTTAAGTTATGTGGGGCCGAGGTTGACAACTGAAGCCATAGATGCACCATTGACCATTTATAGCTCTAATGCGTTGGACTTCATTCTCATCAGTGATCTCGTTTTCATATGTGTTCCCACAGAATATCCAGACTTCTGTACAACACAGTGAGTGAGACAGGGAACCTCAATCCAGGTGTTGAGAAATGTGTTTGTGGAGATGAATATGCAGGAAACTCATGTCAGGTGAGATCACGTGTCAAATTTTCACCAAGGTTTTTTCCTCTTGTTTTGCTTCATTTTCACTCATATACCATTTCTATTAAAATGGACAATTTGCTTGAAATACATGTAGATCTACATCCTCCTTCATACTGCTTAGGGACATCCGTGATCAAGCAGTGAAATGCTCACCTTTCAATGTAAAGGTTCGGGTATACCATATTACTATTGACTTGCCTACAGTTTTTTGGAATTATTGTAACTCTGTCCACATCCTTTCTGAGATGGATTTTAAAATTGCAGTTCCTGCCTCTTATATTATTATTTGGCTGACAAACTTGAAAAATGCTGCTTGCCATATATTGACCATACAATCCTTTCCAACCATCATTTTACATTACTCTTATACACTTTTTGGATTTGCTCTTACCAAACGTTAACTAATAAAAACACAAGTTTTTTGTGCGTAAGCCGTGTGCACATTTCCATGGTCAAAGGATTTGTATTTTTTGTATTAGGGGCCCACTATGGGAGTTTCCGCTTACATTTTTTAGTGTATTGTTAAGGCACATGTCTGTTGCTGGACTCCAAGGTTCCATGATTTAACTTATGCACCATGATATTGTTCTTACAGCTGTGTGCTCCAGGCTATAGGAGAGAAAATGTCACCACCTCAGACTACTTTGGTGTGTGTGTACCCTGTGAATGCAATGGCCACTCCAACGAGTGCGACCCTGACACTGGAGCCTGTCTCAACTGTCAGCATAATACAAATGGTACAGTGTTGTTTCTTGGTGGATTTTTCATCCTTGGATGTCATTTTTTACTTGTCTCAGTAGATTGCTTTATGGCCACATGTCTTCATTTCATGCAATCAATTGACAACTTTTTGATTGGCACAAATTTTTCCAAAGTAAATAAAAGAAAATTGTTACAATCAAAGCATTTCATATTAATAGCAACAATTTTTTTTATATCTTCAAAAGTCGACATTTTTTAGCTTTATAAATTTTCTTGGGGCAAATTATTTTCAAGAAAAGAAAAATAAATTGTATTGATGCATTTGAGGAACTTTCCTGAGCAATGTATTCGTCTATTATTAGTATAAGGCATACAGCAGCATTTTGGGCAGTGGAGAGATATGGCGAGTTCAATAATACATAGGGCCTACTGGTTATCTTTTATGAGTTTTAGTTTTTCTAGACAGTGCATTGTGTTACCTTACTATTTCTCTTTTTTCTTTGTCAAACAGCACTTGTATCTTTAATGTATAAACTGCTTACCAAGTGTAAATTTTTATCATCAGGAGATGCATGTGAGCTGTGCGCTGTTGGTTTCTATGGCAACGCAACACTAGGAACAAGCACTGACTGCACTCAGTGCCCGTGTCTTGAGCCCCGTGTTGAGACTCCTGCTTGCCACCCGGAGGAACAAGCTGATGGCACAAGTGTCATTGTCTGTGACGCTTGTAATGAAGGATACATTGGACAAATTTGTGATGAGTGAGTGAGGATTTCTGTGCTTCATAAATACATGCAGGATGATTGTGTAAGAAATAATCAATAGCCGTGAGGTGTTTTTAACCAAAAAGAAACGTGTCTCAGTTAATTATGTATTAGCTGCTTGTAAATTTTGCAGTTATTTTTATAAGATGTTCCATCTACCTTCCCACCCACCTTTGAAGACAGGCCTACAGTGATGGAAATCATAAGGAAAAAAATGAAATTCCCTTTGATAGAATAATAAATTTATCCAACATTTTAATTGAGATATCTTTTTTTAAAAAGGAAAAAATTTGTTGTTTTCTCCTAAAATCACTGTTCTGTTTAGAGGACAACTATAGAAATTATTTTGTTCTATTCAGCCATGAAACATCACAATTGTATTTTTGCTTCTTGCCTTCATCTGAATGCGTTTGTGTGTTTGTTTGTAAGTGTGTGAAACTTGGTATATGTGTAAATGTACATGTGTGCACAAAAGAGAGAGAGAGAGAGAGAGAGAGAGAGAGAGAGAGAAACAGAGAGAGAGAGAGAGAGAGAAGTAGACAGAAAAGGGGTGAGTGAGGTGGGTATGTTTGTGCAAGACAAGCGAAAATAGCTGAAGAAAAGGGGAAAAGAGAAAGTATGAGAGAATCTGAGGATGAGAGAAAGCAAGAGAGAGAGAGAGAGAGAGAGAGAGAGAGAGAGAGAGAGAGAGAGAGAGAGAGAGATTTGAAGCACAAAATACTGTA
>JAUKPP010250967.1:0-22889 GCA_032273245.1 Phyllaplysia taylori
CGTTTTCTGTTAGAATTCCGGAACGAATCCGGATTTTCCTGAACGGTGGTCATTTCTGTTAGGGTTTCAGGGTTAGGGTTGGTGTTTTAGGGTTAGGAATACATCAGTACCAGCGGCCTAGTCTCCTTGGATTTGGCTGTACGAACCAATTTAAAAAATTCTAATTTTTTTTGGTAAAAATTGCGGAAATTTGCGTGCGAGTCAGAATTTGCGGAAATTTGCGGAACCGCCGAAATTTGCGGCCGCAAAAACCACAGACCACAGCTATTTGTAGACAAGGGAAAGAAAAGGGGAATACATGTCATAAAATGAACTAATAACATGAGCTATCTCCCATTTCTCTCGCAGTGTCTTGCAAAACGCAGATGTGTTTAGCCAAGAGCTAATGACCTTCATACGTGCTGTCACAGTTGACAATCAACCATTTTAACAAAAAAAAATGGCTAAAATCTAAATAACACTTCAAATCAGATTTGTTGTGAGCCACTTTGCTTATTTTGATGCGCTGGTTCCGAAAATGAACTCAGTTTTGAGCTGCGGTTAATATTTGGCCATTGAAATTTTACCCGGCATGGCAGTAAACATCAACAGAATTTCTCCCATTTTGCCCTGATGGTCAGAATGGACAGTGTATCAGGCATCATAGCGCATATTCTATTGAAGGCGTTCTGATCCAGGATGTTGGGCGGCAATGTGTTCACGTACGCGGCTTTTCTTATCAGTTGTCACTATATTTTACTTGCACAATATTTTCAGTTGGAAAACGGTCTGATCTGACCGTTGGGTCTGGTGTTAATGTAGCCTTACCCCTAGAACTAGGAAGGTACATCTTGATATTTTTTTGTGTCTTCCGAACAAGGAAGAATTTTGTGGTTTTGATGTAGTTTTGTAACATCTTTTTTTGGTTTTGTTGAAATCTCAGTCAGTTGAATGAGCATGTATTGTGAAGAGGATGCTTTTTATGTTTGTGTGCTATTATTTCATGGAAACTAGATGCGCCTTTGTCAGTATCAAGATAATCCATTGTTATCTACTTGTCTTCACAAGTTGCTGTGATGACATGTGGTCAGCCGACTGTTAGACTTGTTTCACAACCTTTCTCATCTTTCATCATCATCAGGGCCTCAATCTACTTTACATGATAGCTTTACACAATATGATGTATTATTCATGCCTTCATTCATATGTGATGCGCCATGCAGAGGGGGTAGTCTCTGTCACTTAAGATGTTACGACGGTAGTGAACGAAGTGGGTGTCAGTTCACTGTTGATAGAATGTCTACTGAAACAATGTGGTAGACCCTAAGACTTTTCATAGAACATCTGATACAGATTGGTAAGACTTCATAAAGAAGAGTAGATTTTGCCAACACGTACAGTCTAGAACATATTCTAGAGAACATTGCATCTGTGTGCAACTTAACTTTTGCTGTATGTGGCGACATGTCGAGATTTGTCTCCACTGATTGCCAAATTCAATGGCAATTGTTTACTCTCTACCAGTCCAATAGTCTTGGTATTTGGTCATGGTCATCTTGAGACAGGAAAATCATGACTATAGCAGATTGTGATGACATATTATAAGGGGGAAGCTGTTTTGTGATTTTTTACTTACCTTGACTACATACCAGTTTGACCACAGCCAATATGACTGTCAGTGGAAATGCCCAACTATTTACCCCTATACCATTCTGCTTCATATCTGAATTTCTTACACTGGAAGATGACAACAGGTGGAAATGAAGAAAATTTTTAGCTTTGTTAGATTGTGTCTTTTGAACTGAGAGAATATGGGGGCTAATGAAAACAAATATACATGTACATGTAACAGTATTGTAGATTTTCCATGGAGAGATAATTAACATTTGTGGGGTACATGTATTTAATTCCCGTTCTGTGTAAGCCAGGTCCTCGACCATGGTTTGTTTTGCTCTAATTTGAGATATTTAGGTGCAGATGTGAGAATTTAGTTCTTTTGATTACTCCATCATTGACTTTTCACATTTATTTAACCACTTCACAAAAATTCCATTGTCTCGGCTTTGATCTTTGCATTTTTTGATGAGGCATTCTGTGCTTTGTGGTGAAGAGGTATTTTTATTTCGTAGAAACATGATTTTGTTGTATTTAGTTTACCAGCTTAGACTGGGAGAATTTTGAGTTGCGTACTGCAGGTTAGCACAGTTTTTTTTCAGTGTGCTCAAGATAGGGACACATTTGCTGTGCTAATTTCTTTACTGCTTTCTTTTTCAAGTGAGAACTAGAGATAATTTGTAACTGTCTAATGTAGACTTCAGTACTCTACTTGCTGTGAAGCGTTTTGTGTTATAATAAAACTCTTTAGTTTGTAGAACAGAGGATTTTTGCCACAGGTTCTTTTGAAAAGGGAAAACAGCCTTATATTAGAATTCATAATCAGTTGATAAAAGAGAAAATTGTAAACTACTTAAATTTTTCTGTCAGTTGTTTGGAACATATGCCTGTTTTGATGTTAAGTGTACATGTTCCACTTAAGATTTGTGGTTTGCATAAAGCTGATGGTTAGGCAAAATGGAAACGAAATGTTGAGATAAGAGCAAGTTATGATGGGCATATGATTGAAGATCTAGGTTAGTAAGGGACCAATTAGTGTTTTTTTCTTTTTAGCAAGACAAAGAAGAGGGATGAACTGCATTTCCTTGTGTTCATGTAATGCTGATATCTTTTATGTTTTGTTGCATTTACTAGTTTATGCTGATTGGTGGTTTATACATTGAGTTGTCCACAGTAAGTTTTGCTGGTGCATTTCATGTACATATTAATGTATTGTTTTGCAAACATGTACATCAGCCTTTTTAATGAATTTTGTAACTTTGGTGCGACGCAGGATGGTGTGGCAAGCGTTTCTGTGATAGAAAAGCCCTTAGATGAGCTTTTAATGAGTGTCAGGTTTCTGTGAACATAGCAGATGGTGGGGTATCTGTGAGAACCCTCGTGCCTTTGTGTACTTTGCCGCCCATCTACCACGAACTGCTTTCATATGTGGATATATCGTTATTATACTGAACAGGTGCTTCCCATTGTCCCAGTCTCACCTCTGACACTCTCTCTTGGTCTCTTGTCTAGGACTGGCAATTATCTTTTATCTGTTGGTATCTTTGTCCTTCTATCTTTGCCGGCACCTCAATTTGTCTGTGAGTAGCCATATAACGCTTCGTTTGTCAATGGGTCTATTTGGGCCTTTCTTCCACTCTTCCTTTTTCCTTTGGATCTCCTTTTTTCTCTTCCATTTTGCATATCAAGGTCTCCATTTTTCTCTTTTCTCTGTTGGTATCCCTTTCATCTCTTCTTTTGTGGTTCTCTCTGTCTTCGAGGCTGCAGGTCTCTGAAGTTCTCCTTTCTCTGTCTACGTATCTCGTTGTGGCTCTTCCTTTGCATGGTTATTTCCCTGACTCTGTGTCTCTTCCTAATCTGTGAATCTGTCACTCTCTTTTTCCTGCTATCATGTTTCCCTGCGAACACTGATGTGTCTTCACAACAATCTTATAAGATATAGATTTAGTTTGTGACACTGTGCATGTTGGACTTTGTTTGCCAATTAAGGAATTGATTAGTGGAAGTTGAAACCTTGACTTGGAGGAATACTGTCTTTCAGAAGATTATTTGTCCAGTGAAGAAAATGTGTTATCATATATACACAATGGCTTTCCTTCCCTGTGGGGATTCAGGCTAAAACAGCCAAAGAAGCTGGTGCCTCTATAAATAAATAACTAACTCCCTGTGGGATGTTTGTGATTTAAGTTAGAGTTTGAACATTTTCAGCATGAAAGGAAAAAAACATGTTTATTGTCTTGAGAATGAGATGATATAAATACGAAGAGAGATGCTTGTCAAATAAGATGTCCTGAAAAAATGCTTCTTAAAAATTGCATGTGAACTCATTTTTTCTCTATTGCGTATATTATGTGCCAACACTATAACGATGTACACCTCTTCTTTTCTTCATGCCCAATGAATTGAAACATACTTTCTGATCAGACAAATTTTACTTGTCAGCTCCATGGTAGGCTATTTATGCTGTTTATTTATTTCCTTGATGGATGGAAGAAAATTATTTCACTTTGATTATGACCAGGTAGCCAACTTGATTGACTTCTTTAACACTTTGTAGAGTTACACGGGCAGAAGGACAAAGAAGCCTATTAGTCATGCGCAGCCAGCCGTGATGCGATCAGGCTTCTCAGGCCGGCTGCATATGCATTGAGTGACTGGCTGGGTGAATTTAGGTCAGTGCATATATATGCGCCGAGTGACTACAAAGTGTTAAGTGTCTGACATTGTTGATTTATCATCACAGCCACTCCACTTCATGCTACAGTTTAGGGATTTCTTTTTTCTAGACATTTGATTGGGGTGTTGATGAAATAATTTGCTGATTAGTTTTATTGCCAGTATAGTTTCAAACAATGCTTCAGATTCTTTCCTTTGCATTATGTAAAGCCTGTTTGGAGATCACAAATAGGAAAAGCACTTTGATAGGTAACATGAATGTACATGTACACAGTCCAAATGTGTTTTATTTGCCTTGAAAGCCAGGTTGGCATCCTTAACTTTATGTTATTAGACCGAACTCGGACTCTCATTTTTTACATTGATTTTTCAGTGGTAATCTTTCAAGATATCAGTTTGAAATGATATTTTCTTTTCATTGTACTTTTTTAAAGCTTGAATATTGACTCAGGAGCATTCCTTAAAAGTTGCTGTGTGCAAGGCACCAATGTAATGCTTACCGGTATATGGTGTGATTTTGACTAAATTAAAGAGAAAATTGGAGGGGAGGGATACGATTTTTTTGTAAACATGAAATTATTAATTGTTTGTATGGAGGGACGACTTTGACGACTCAAGTAGACATCTGTGTTGTGGAATGGTGTACTCTTTACACCTTGCACTGTCTGTGTGTGGTAACTCATATATTTTTTTTCTATGTGCACATAGAGATGTACGGGTAATACAATGTGTGATCATGTGATGAAGAGGTTGATGAAGAGCTGGCAGAATGGGGGATTCTGTCTTGCGACTTCCCGGAGGAGATGATTCTTATCGTTGTTGCCGTTTGCTATCCACGTACAGTCCATACCACTGGCCCTGAGTTCTATGTAGATAGAGATTGCAAGCTGTTACTTAAGGATTCATCCGTGGATAGAAAGATGGAATGAAGGAAAATTATGCTGTCTTTGGTAATGGGTCAAAATTAAGATTGATCACAGAAAGGCTGTTCTTAGCTCAAATCCAATGAAAACATACATATTTCTGAGTTTTGGATTATACACTGTTAGATAACTGCAATGTGGTGATGCTGATTGTAGAGTAATTCGATTGATGCTGCAGACAATTGCTACTTTTTTAGAAAAGTGCAGGAAATCCAAGAAGACATGAGATCACATGAACAGCATACACAAATATGGTTCAGTTTTTACCGCAGTTCCAGTGCTGTGATCAGTGTGAATGTCAAGTTTTCCTCAATTTTGTGCTAGATCAAAGGGAAAAATATCAGTTTTTGCTGAGTTCATTGCCGCAATTTGTAAAAAGAAACTGATATATTCGATTGAACCAAACGAACATGCAACAGGATGTGCAAAGTTAGATCATAATTATTTTCTTGTTCTATTTATCTAAAATGATATTGCAATGACCACAATAATGATCTGGGCTCAAGCTCCCAAATTCTGAAACTTTTAGTATTACAGGAGCCACTTTTTGGGGGGCAGAATGCATAGTGCTCCTCAACAATTCAAGTTAGTGGGAATAGTACACAAAATATTTTAACATTTGGTGTATTTTTTGTTAGTCTTTTCTTTTGTTTTTTGCACATGATTTTCAAAGATAATTAAAAAAATAATTGATTTAATCATTAGGAAACATTTTTGTGAGGAATTCTCAAATTTAGACAAAGTATGCGCAAAACTGTTATGTGTTGTAAACTGATGTACACAAAGCAAGCATAACTTGTTATTGCGACTCAGTCAGTGCTTTCATGGGGTCAGCAATGATTTCATGAGGTTTTGAAAATCTCCTTTTCTTAAATCATTTATACGGTGTAATTTTGTAAATGTATAGGCACAAAAGCAAAAAAGAAAAATCTGTGATAAATGTAACATTTCTTCTACAAATACAAAGATATACATGGCTGTTGGATTTCCCCCACTTCCTAGTGCTTTCATGAAATATATTCATCTTCACCTTATGGGATGGAAGCAATTGATTGTTATGGTCACCCTGTCTTTCTTGTTTATGAGCAAAGTAAAAAAAAGTAATAATTGGGTAAAATACCATAAATGTTGATAGCAAAGATGACCAGTTATAAGACTTAAAAGCAAATTATTGATGTTCGAGGTTGTAGTTTTCTTTTTAACTTTTGTGACGCTAAATTATTTCAACAAAGTTGTTAAGAGTGGTTGACTTCTTGATATTTTGGCAAAAAAGGGAAAGAATGCATTATTTGATTACAACACTTTTATAAAAGCTTATTGGAAAACTCTCAGTTTATCCTGTAACGTATGAAGGATAGGTTAGAAGCATGTGTGTATACGGTAGTGTTGGGTCAAGCACTCGATACTGAGTTTTTTTCATCTAGCGCAGTAGATGGGGTCAAATAACGAGCAGCTGTGGACACTAGGTTAAACGAATCACCTCGGAAGCAAGAATTGTGCAGTCAACAAGCACCTGAACTCAGTACTTGTACTGTTGAACCCAATGTTTTACAAGCGCTGGTGGGATCCCAGACAAAGGCATAGTGTTTGTGAGTGGGGGCGGTTTGCTGTCTAGAAACACCAGAGGCTTGTGGGGCTACAGTTACACAGTGTTTACTTTGAAAACAGTAGTCTCCGCAGTACACTTTTGTAGAATTTTGGGATACAAGTGGAATAACTGCATGAAGGCTTGGTTTGTGATATAGGCCTACTTTTGAATCCAGACCCAGGCTAGTTATGTTGGCTGGGATCCAGACACACACTAATACTGCATTATTTAGAAATAAATAGGCCTACATAAAAACAAACACAGAGATGTATGATGTTAGCACTTACAAGATTAACTAATCTAACTTCCAACTGCCACAAATTTTATTCATCTTCAAGTACTATGTGAACCTTTAGTGGCCCATCCTAATTGGTAGCGACAGGCAAGGTTATGACTTAACAATCATGGGCGTTTTTAAGGCATCTCCGACGATAGTAGTTGTTGCAGACCGCTCGACTGCCGCTTGACCTGCATGCTGTCTCGTACGTTTGAGCAGTGACTGCGTATTACTGACCGCCCTCCCAACCGCAGACTGATTTAGGAAGTGCTCGTTTATTCGCTTGTTATTATATTTAAAAAATTGCGCTTGGAACCCAACACTAGTATACGGGTACTCTTGGTTGTATTGTCAAGACTTGGGTTTGTTTGTTGAGTTTCTCTATGACTTTGATGTAGACTGTGAGCACTGTGTGCCATCAGGGAGAATGTTGTGTGATATCAGACAGAGCTTTCAGTGCCAGTTGTATAATCAAGAAATGTTGATGGAATACACAAGTCTTTCTACATGTTTACTTCCTTGAAAAGACATTAAGAGTAAATGAAAACTGATAAAATTGCAATGTGTTGATATTATTATGGGGACAGGATCTGAAAAAAGACACATGTGTCATATGACGTGATATGTATGCATGATTAATGTTTCCAATTTTAACTAAGATCAGTTTGAAAATTATGGCCAATGGCAAGGAAAAAACAACAAAATAGCATGACTTGTTGTGCCAGAAAGAATTGAGGAGGGGGGGGGGGGTTGCATTTTGGCGAGTGATTTTGGCACATGATATTCTGTTCTCAACTCTCAAAGAGTTTTTTTTAATTTTTTTATAAAGGATTGAAAAAAAGAAAATGCTTTTAAATACCTTGCATTATTCCCCCCTGACACTGGGTGCAGAAAACACCGATTGATTTTGCTTCTTATAGTACCTTTTTCCAATGAGAAACTTGCTTTACCTAATTGCTCTCAGTACTGAGCTTTACTTTGTTTTGAGTCACTTTGTGCCATGAAATCAAACTTTGACAGTGTCAGTCCTTGTTCCACAGAGAACAAATGCCCTTTTAAGTAGGCCTAAGCCCTAAAATTCATCAGTTTGTCTTGTGGCTTAGGGCACCTACTCTCTGACTTTTAAGGACTACCATTGCTGTCTATGTGGATAAATTTGAGACACTGCTACGAGACAGACCTTATCATGGACCGTATACTGTGTCTTTTTCGTCCAACATCAGTGTCATTGGTGATGGAAAAATCTCTCTAGCTTAGCACATGTCTCTTTTATTGTACATGTATAAGGAAAGTTTTTACTGTATTTGTCTCTGCTTCCATCCTCACTAAGCTGTCATTAGAAATACAAATCTATTCTTGTCTCATGTCTGTGACTTTTGTGCTTTTTCTTGAGCATATGGCACCCGTTGAGCATGTGTTGGGTGATTTGAGTGAAGACCGTAAAGTTTCCATCCATCATTCTTGTTGCTTATCTTTTATCTCTGCTATTTGCAGTTTTAATACTTACAACTTTTTAGAGGCTTACCTTGATCCAACTTCAGACCTGTTTGTCACCCTTTTTATAATGATGTATTGATGAATCATATTGTTGAAGTTAAGTTTTGTATTTTTAAATCCATGTGTGGGGCACCTTTCTGGTACGGTAATGACTTGATATCACAGAATTATCACTTTTGTGCCACTTGGGTTTTTTTCCCCCTTGCGTCTTTAAGACAGTGGCATGGGGGAAAAACTTAAAATTTCTTAGCTTCCAGTGCTTCCAATGACAAGCTAACTTTCTGGTGGCTACTGAAACTCCCAAATTAGTGTTGCATGTGAATGAATAGAAAGTCACTCTTGAGGTGCAAGAGTAAGATGGATCGTTTTTACTTTCCTTCAAAAGTCTGTTGACTTCTGTTGCCTTTGTCCTTCTGTGGTGACCAAGTCTGAACTCATTTATGAAAAAACAATAACAGCATAAGATTTATCATTTTTACTCACAGTATGTCTTTCCATCTCATCTTGGAAATGTGACACTTGACTTTGTCAAAATGATTATCCTCAGACTTTGACGTTCTCTACAATGCTGCTTCTTGTTCCACCCTTTCTCTCTTAAACGCTTGATAGGCTTTGAACTTGACTGCTTCTGCTTAAGTAGTGAATTTGAATCAAGTTTGTTCTTTCACTTTCTGAACTCTCAGAAATACTTTAGAGGTTTACCTACAGCTAGAAGGGTGTCTGCAGTACTCACTTTAATTCTTGTCATTGTCTGCATTGTCAAGTGGTTGTCCTAAAGCTGAGCTGTTGGTAAATCAGGTTGATATTTGCTTTGTGGTCCTTGAGTAATTCGTGTGTATGCTGTACTCGTGATAATTAAAAACACACAGAACATGTGTAACCCTTTTTACTTTTTACAACAATGTTAAACATGTACCTTGTCATTTGGTTCTTCTCAGAGACTCAAAATCTTTTTCTGTTTTCTGGAAATCGAACCAAAACGAAATCGGAAATTTGAACAAGGCGATTTGAGATGTCTGTAATGTGACAACAATTTTCTCAACAGTGGCTCAGTTTTCTCACTTGTCCATGAATGTTGTGTGTGTTGTCTCATGGTCATTTTGCAGCGAATGCTGCTTGGTTTGGTTTTTGGTTTGTTTTGCATCATATTGAATAATGTCTTTCAGCCTACGGAGCAGTGTTACAAAACAGCTGTTCTATATTTTGCCTTTGATCATCATTTAAAATTTATTATTACTGCATTGTTTGGATATATGACACAGCAATATTTCCCTTTTCCAAAATTCTCCACCCCCCTGTGGATTTTAAGCTACATGTAGTCTTCCCATCCAAGAAAATCAAACAAAAATTACTGTCTGGTTACAGACAGTCAATTTTATATGTATGTATATACGCAAGCTTGCATTTATAAAGAGCTACATACTTTTACCAAAGACCTCATGTTCTGGTTGTCGAGAAAGAATCCTTTTATGAAATAAACTTCTGAATGTTGTAAGACAAACTGGTATTAAAGATCAAGAGAAAAGATTACTTATTATACATGCCCAAGATACTGATCTTTGTACTCAATGTAAAAAAAGAAAGGACCCATTCAAAAGGCAATCAATAACTTATGTAATTTTTTGTTCAGGTTCAGTAAAACTCAGAACAAGTGAAATTTAATCAAGGGGGCAACAGACTTGTCAAAATGAAGAAAATTTACTCTTGTTTGAGAAATATTAAGTCTTTCAAATTGCATGAAAATTTAGTGAAATGCAAAATTGCATCTCTGTAATGATCAACTGTAGAGTTTATTTTATGTATCAGAGAAGAACTTCATTTAAACTTGACCTTGCCAAATAACCTCGGGGATAGTGGTGGTTATTTAAATTATATTATGCTTCAAACTTAAGTGATAATCATGTCTCTGGGGATGATCTTGATTACGGCACTTCACAAGAAATTTTATTTGACCTTTCAGCATATACCTCGCCCATTCTTTAGACCTTTTCAACATTGAATACTGTATTAATTATGTGAAGTTGTGCGTTGTTCTGTAGGAAATAATTAAATGAGGTTCGTTTCGAGGGAATATGGTGCCCATCCATTTGGAAGCCAGTCACTAGTGGCACGTGTCCTCATCTTGTAGGAACTAGCTGAACACCCAGGAATCATAAACTTCAGGGAAAATACTACTACATTTGTTTTTAAAATTGCACCCCGATCTCTTTGAAACAATGATTTCACCCCTGGGTCAAATGATGTCTTGTTAAGTTTGAAATTATTTTTTTTTCATTACTGTAAAATGGTGGAAGACATTACACTTTGAATTGGGTCCTTCTTTTTTCTTAGCCATCCCCTATTAATTGCAACAATGAGGTGGTTGTCGAGTTAGACACTGCAATAACGATCATGGTTTTTCTGTTTTGTGGAAACAAACTGTTTGAAAATTCACAGCTTTGGAGTCTGACATCTCCAGTATTTTGTCATCTTATTTTAGAAGATTTTACTTTTCAAAGTATGAAAAGGGGAACATTCATGATTTCATTTTTTCAATACCATGTTTTGATATTGAATCAGTTCTTACTTGCTGTATGTTTCGTATGAATCAATTGTCAGCATTGGTATTTTAAACTAGGTGTATACCTGCTTTTTAGCTCTCACATATTGTCCAGTTTTAGATGTTATAACAGCGCGCATTTTTCTTCTACCTGTGCTGCATGAAATAAAGAAATCAGATACTGAAAAAAGCTGTTGTGGGTTGTTTTTTAGTATTCGTTACTTTTGCCTTCTTAAAAGTTTGTATTGAACGAGAGAAAACTGTTGGGTAATGTCGCTGGGTGACAGTTCAATTATCGTTACTTGATTTTTGGCGAAAATAACTTTTTGCATACCAAGACACAGGCAAGGGGTGCATGTCCTGTACAAATCTCAGTCCGGCAATTTATGAAAAACAAACAGTGGTCAAATGCCATATATATGTACTATTGTATCTTGATTCATATAATACATGTGGCAAAAAGTCAGCTTTTTGCCTCTCCTGTTCTGTAAAGTTGGAAAAATCAAGTTACTATAGTTGAACTGCCACCCTGCCATGTGTGATGTTACTTATTTGTTGCAACTTGACAAATTCACTTAAGATTTGTATTATAAGCTGTGTTATGAAAATTAGCAACATCTGAGACTTAGACATCATACATCTACTACATAACCGGCAAAAGCTATTGCTGCTTTCAAGATGTTTATTTGTTGATGGTATGGTATATATCGTTTTTACCTTGGTTTTGGTTTTACGCCCATTTTAGCACTGAGGTAATTTTCGAGGCAGGCTACTTTTACCCTGCCTGTCGTCAGGGCCAACCTGGGCTGAGAGGAATATAACACAACCTCCCAGCAGAGTCCGAAATACTCATCCAACACAAGGATCGAACTCCCATCATCTGCATAATAGGTGAACACTCTACCATTACACCACAGGCGTTGGTTTGGTCAGCCTACTGTGTCAAAGTGGGACATACAACATTGCCATGGCATTCCACAATTGCTGAAGCCACATTTTGTTCTTTAGTTGTGAGGAAATGAATAGAAATGATTTAATTCCATAAAGTAAGAGGAAGAGCTTTTCTTTCACATAACCTTGTTGCACTTTTAGAAAACTTCTATGCAAGCTGCTTCTAGTATTCTATTTTTAAAAGGAGTTTTGCTAATAGCATAAGAATCAGAGATCTGAATGAGACAACAAGCCAAAGTAAAGTTGCCCGGTTTATGACTTTGGCAAATTTTGAATGACCATGACTTTGTCTTCATAAACTAGAACCTTGTAATTTTGGAACCTGACGGTCAGACCAGACTGCCCAAGAAAACAGGTGAAATAGAAATGAATGATACAGTAGTCTCTGCCTTAACACTAATAACAGATCATGTGTTTACATCAACGTGATTAATAACATTAAGAATTTATTTAAAAATCTGTCATATATGACAAAAGCACATGTTTTAGCGCAGTGTGCGACTAGTTGGAGACTACTGTAACAAGGACAGCATGCTTTGGCACATTGCAAACCAGCGTTATCGGAACAAAATTCTATAGAAATTATTGGGTCTGGTCAAATCATTGGGTTCCGGCATTAGTGGGATCTACCTTTACGTCTTTTGTCCAAAATGTGGGAGCATGTGATTAGAAGTTCCCAAGTATAATACTGGTATTACCTACCAGGGTCACCTAAGGCGGGCCCACACTACAGTTTGCGTGCGAACAATTTACAATTTTTTTCTGCATGGATTTTTTTCCCCTCTCAGCCTGGGTTGGCCCTGACAGGCAGGGTCGAAGTAGCCGATCTCTTAAATCATCTTAAAGTGTTGCAGGAGGCGTAAAACTGGTAAACAAAACCACACTGCATTGAGTGTATACTGGACATGAGTGTATATCATTATCAGCCATGCGCTGTGGTGTGTTGCAAAATCGTTGTGTATATCACCAATGATTGCTGTAGCCGTGTGGTGGAACCAAAGAGCATCCTACGTCTGCTTGACAACACAACCACACATCACTGACATCTGTGGTGTAATAGTAAAGCTCTACACCTTTACTGCAGCGGATGGTGGTTTGATCCCTACATTGGATGGGCATCTCCATCTCTGTGCTGGGATGCAACTGTCAAACATCTGTTTTGGTTTGGTTGGTTTGGTTACCAGTTTTACGTCCCCTGCAACACTGTAAGGTCATTTTAAGAGACAGGCTACTTCGACCCTGCCTGTCAGAGCCAACCCGGGCTGAGAGGGAAAAAATCCCAGCAGAAAAAACCCAAGATCGTACGCGCTCGGGATCAAACCGGGGTCTTCCGCATGACAGGCGAAGAGCCTTACCATTACACCACAGCGCCGGTAAACATCTGCTCTTTGAGTGTCCCAAGCTACAGGATCTCAGACGACAACTTCTTCCTCCCACCCATACGATAGACAACACCCTATACTGTAGCAGTGACCAACTCATAAAGACCTCCAGCTACTACAACATGGCATTGGGCTGAAGGGCGCACGTTCAAATGCTACTGGGTTAGCAACTCTGCTGGGATGTTGTTTCTCTCTTAGCCGACCTATGAAATTACCTTGCAGTTGCTATGTTACAAGGGGCATTAGGCGGAGCGCCCACTAACCTTTTTTGTCAGTTGCAGGCCAGGCTCATATATCATACACATGTATATAGGTGAGCCTGGCCTGCAACTGACAAAATAGGTCAGTGGACGCTCTGCCTAAAGCCAAACTTAAACCAAGCATCTGCATCAAGCCACATAGTTCTTGTGGCTTGTCCTTAGAGACTAAAAGAAATGTTGAATGGCAACAAACAAGAAATACATGTAGTTATACATGTATAATCTTTCAGGTAAAAAAGCCACAACACAGGATGACTATAGTAAATTCTATACAAAATAATTGTTTTATTTGCGGGGAAAGAAGGTCATCTCATGCAGAATACAAGGAAGTATCCTCGAGACAATAATAACTTGTTCTGTGAATGTGTGGCAGGTTTCCTGAGACATAAATCCTGGCACATGTATCAACCCTGTTATTTAAGTGACAGAATCCACTGAACATCATGCAGTTGGATTACTGTGGGTCTCTAATTGAAGAGTGTTTTTCCAAAACTCCGTATTTGCCCTTTCGTTGAAAATAGAGTTAACAACACAAGAGGTAAACCTATCTCTATTTTTTATGGTTGTCTTTGTTTTCAAAGCTTCTTGCAGTACAAAACCCTGTAGTTTCCATTGTGTTCAACTGTACAAAATATATTATTTTGCTATGTTAGTAGCTTATAGGGCAAGCGAAAAGCTGATTTTCTCAGAACTTCCCAGAATGCAAATGCTGAGTTTTGGAAAAGCGCTCTTCAATAAAAAGGACTAAGATGAGGATTATTTTTTTAAAAGTACACTAACAGCTGCACCAGGTTGGATTTCCTATCAAGAATCCTGCCACAAATCCCACATATATCACAGTCACAGAGCTAAATGATTACACAGCACAAATGTCATAAAATACTAGTTCTTTGCTTTACCACAGGAGACTGCTTAGGTAAATTAGTAAAGAAGTATAAACTTTGTTCTTCTTAGACAATTTCAGAATTCATGTATAATATATCATGCAAAGTGCAAGTTGCTAAACCTCACTATGACTCATGACTCACTATGAGTTCAAAATATGTTTCAAAAATTGTAAATATGTTAACCTTACTGAAGTCTCCAGTCCTATCCATTTCATTCACATGAGCAACTTTGTTCCTTTAGACAAAGCTTTGCCCAGATTTACTTGAAATCTAAATGTAAGTACATGTACATGTATCAAATATGGTTGGGATAAAAAAAATCCTTTTTCTATGAAAGTGAAAGTTCCAGTTCACAAAAATAGATCTCATATCATCGCACGGTAAGCGAGGAGCCAAACCATGACACCACATACGCCGGTGCCTCTTGTGGTAATCTTATGAGCATTTTCAGACATTGTGCATAGGAATAAAAGTAGAAAATACAGCAGTAATGTATGTCACACACAATCCTCATGCTTCGTTTGTACCTCTAAATACAAATGCAGCTTATGGCTGGTGCTAGGTAGTTTTACATCCATGGCAGATGTGTAAAACCAGTACATTATATAACATATACATGTACATATATCTAAACTATAATATAATATTTATACATAAGTGTTTTCACTAACCAATTATATAGGAGCAATAAATACATGTACATATTTACTTTATACAAAACTATCCACATACATAAAGGGTTGCATAGTAGTAAATTTATAAAGTTGTAAGTGTTAAAGATAACATTTAATGGACGCTTTACAACTTTGAGCAGTTGGAGTTGGAAAAGCCCTGAGACATACGAAACTCTCTGAAAGTCATGGTCAGCAGTGGAAATCAACCATTTTCCGTCTAAAATTCATTTGCTCATGTACACGATAATTTCTCTCTATAACACTTACGTCTCATGATGGAAAATATATTTCAGCATTCTAAAAATATTATCTGAGTGGTTTTTGACGTTGTCAACACTATGCAGCAATGAGAAGGGCATTGACCTACATGTAGTTTATAAAAATGCACTGGTTCAAGATACTATTAACTTAAACCCTGTGCTTCCTAGCATCTAATAAAGGTGTCCTTGTAATTGTTTTGATTGAACCCAATGCAAACATTTTTAAAAAAATGAATTTCTACGCTCAAGAATGCTGTAGGGGTGCTGTATGCAAATTTAAGAAATTCGTTAACAATTTTTTTTATCAATCTATGCTGGTGTTAGTGCTAAGTTTTGCTAAACTGTCTACATTAATTTAAAAAAGTCCTTCTGTGTTTACAAAAAAAAAATCTCCAAAAAACCCAGTAATTTTGGTTCGAATGTAATGTTTATGAAGGGGAAATAATTTAAAATCAGACTGCAGCAAAAAGTGATAAAAATGCCTCAATACTGGCAAATACTCTGCTCCATGTTTCAGTAGCTTAAGTAAATGGCAGAATCTTAAACTCCTTGAGTGGGCACGGCATCTCTAAAGGCTAGAAGCTCATCTCAGAGATCCAAATCATTAGCTCAAGACATTATCTTCAACTCTCAAACCACTTGCGCCTCCGCTCTGGACTGTGCGAGGAGTTTTTTGCCTGGTGGTCAGCACTTGTCCTGCGGTGTGTCATGAGACCTGTCCTGGTTGCGTGCTCCCTTCCTCCGCCTGATCCTCGTTGTTTGCTGGGGTCTTCACCAATTTTTTCAGCCGATTTAAGTGGACCAAAGCTCTAGTGGAAGAAGGATAGAAAACAATGTAATCTAATTCCTGAGAAATCGTGAGTACGACTTTCAAGACAAAAGCATAAAAATAAGATAAGATCAGATGAACTTTGTTGATCCAGTTTAAAGTAAGTTGTTTATAGAGGCGCCAGCATCTTTGGCTGTTTTTGCCGATTGTTGATCCACGATCGATACAGAAAATAATTTTCAATAATGATACATAATCAAGACAGAAATCTTTTTGTCTCTTCAAAACACGTCAGGCAATAACACAAGTTTATGTTGGCTTGACTTAAAACAAAGTGGAATAAACCATTGCACTGACAAAATCACCATAATAGTCTACATGACATGCACTAAACTAGATAAACACAGCCTACAACTGTCAAAGAAAATATTCCTTGTACAGGCCTCAGTTTCAATGCAGATTTTCATTTGATATATATGAATAGTTTAAACTGTTCTGTTAGATTCAATCCCATGTCCCCTCTGCCCCTGCTTGTTTCTCTATACTTTACTACACAGTTGCGTCCCTGTCAATGTCAGGGTAAGTGTGAGGTTTTCTCTTTCATTCACTCCCTCTCTTCTACAATATACATTATATAGGGTATTGATTCACTTACTTTTCTAAGGAATGACCACCGGGTTCCATTTTAAAGTTGTAACCCTGCAATGCTGGGATAATGGCCATCCCGCCAGGAGACCGTCCCTCATAACTCTGATCATGCAATGAATTATCCTGATGAGAAGAAAAGAATTAGATTAACATTTGGACAAATGGCATGTTCACACCTTACTACATTAACATTGTGCACTACAGACAGTAATCTATAAAAACGTTATGAGAACTCCAAAACAAACAAGATTTATTTCTTAAATTTGAGGTACTTTAACAGTATCGAATCTGTGAGGCCAATTAAGTTTGATAGAGTTTATTAGAAGTATACATATACTCATGGAAAAAAGCTTTTAACAAAAATATTGAGGAAATTAATTTTGACAATGGTGTTACAAACAGATTCGTAATTCTTACTTGACGCAACGATACATAATGATAAATCTACACAAACAATACCGTTCAAGTAGACCATGCATACAAAGAACATTGCTGGTCACCGCGGTGTAGCGACCAAAGTGAATGAGCATGCCAAAGTAGAGGACACACAAAAAATTTGTATCTGAGAATGTTGAGGCAGAGATGGGTGATGACACAACAGAATAAAAAAATACATCATGAACAAGGGTTTGGTACACAGGCTAGATAAAGAAAACTATACCTACCAAAGTTGTTCCTTCTTGATTACTTGTCTCCTCTGCTTGTAGTTTGAAGAGCATGTTCTTGAGGGCCTCCATACTGCCTGGCTGTTTGCCACCAGACAACGTGTTATCTCCGAACTGTAAGAGAGGAAGAGGAAAAGGGATGTGTGATATTTTTTTGTACAGCTTATGTTTTTACGGCACTATTGACTGACACTGGTATTAGTGACAGGCCATTTCAGTGCCAAAAAATAGATTAGACAAAACGAGCACTAAAAGTAAATACAAGGAGCAGACCACATCAGAGCGCCACCAACCACTCGCTCATGACATCTATGGAGGAGAAGGCAATATGACATAAAATAGAAAGAAGTTGAGAAATTATCTGCAGCAGTAGTAAGTCTAATCAATCAAATACGTTTTGACAATAATTCCTTTGACAAAAATATAACTAGGCAATAACAGTCAGGATTATCAACAAAGGTGATGAATTACTTTACCTTGGACAGTGACCCGTCTTTAGAATAGGAATTGCCAAGAATGTCAGCACCCTCTACTGGTACAGGTGCTTTGCTAGAGAAAGGAAAAGACAAAAAGAGATGAGTATGCAGTTTAGGCAAAACACGTTCTGGTTAAATATGCTGAAAATAAAAATGTCAATCCAATATCCTGAACATCAAATACAGTATGATTTGTGCTTTCTCTCTTCCATTACTAACAGCACACACACACACACACATATACAAACACACATTTTGACCCTGCAGTCATATACACAAAGGCACATTAACATTCGTAATACATGTACAAGTACACACACACGATTAACAATTTTGGCATGAAATTTAAGTAAAAACTAACAATCCTACATTTTAAGTCTACATCTATTGAAATGATTGCAATAGCATACTTGGTAAAATATCCACAAATGATGTAGAGGAATAACAGTGATATTTCTAATTTTCATTTCCATGATAGAATGAAAAAAAATACATTACATTTTTGTGTTACAGATCTGTAGAGTACAATGTACTTACAAAGTGCCGGTGACTCGCTCCCAGGGTCGGTCCCCATCCAGTCCATCTGATGAGTCATGGTCTTGACCATTGGTCAATACTGGACTTCCTGCTGGGTTGACAGGGGACACAGTGGGCGACGTGGAGAAACTTTTGCTGGCTGCAACAGTCAAAGACATAAGAGTTGAATCATACATTCGTTGGTTTGTTCGTGGTTTTGGCAACACTATAAGATTACCATTTTATAGACAGGCTATTTTGACCCTGCCTGTCAAGGCCTACTCGGGCTGGGAGGGATACTACATCCCAGCAGAGAGACTGAGATACTTATCCATGTGGGGATTGAACTCCTATCCTCTGTGCGATAGGTAAAGAGCCTAACCATTTCACAGATGCTGGTGACCCATACAGTAGTGAGATACATGAGTACAAAAAAGTAAACATGACTACTGAATAAAAACATTTGTGGCTTCAACCTGCTCTTTGTACAATTTTAAATTTGACAAAATCATCATTGAAACAGTTGACTAGAATGTGAGACATTTCGTTGGTCGTTACTTACATTTCAAAACTTACAAAGAGGCAGTTATTTTTTACTGTTTATCAAGGCCATCCTAACCTGACTGTCAGATAGGAATAGAACATTCCAGCCGAAAGATGGAGACGCTCACCCAATGAGATAACTGAACTCCCTCCCTCTGCCTAATGAGTACATTTTGGTTGAGTTGTGTATGTTTTTTTTTATTGTTGTCATACGAAAAAAGTAATGACAGGACTAATGTTACTTTGTTAGCACTAAAAGGAACATGACATACATTATACTTTTTTATTGTTTTCATACTAAAAAGTAATGACAGGACTAATGTTACTTATTGTTAGCACTAAAAGGAACATGACATACATCATACGTTTATCATTGTTTTCATACGAAAAAGTAATGACAGGAAAAATGTTACTCATTGTTAGCACTAAAAGGAATATGACATACACCATCACATATTTAGAAATCATAATTGCTATAGAAATTAGTCAGCGAGCATCCATGAAGCTTGACTTACCCATGTTGCTGTCTTTAGGGATGGAGCTAGCACCGGAGATGTCTGTACGGGTCAAGGGTTTGCCAGAGAGGAGAGCCAGAGTGTCCAAACTTTTGCAGTCACTGCCCGCATCCGAGGAGCTGGAAGACACAGATTTGCGTTGCAGGTTCTCAGACGACGACACAAAATTGTTGATGGATTTTTTCAACTTTGCCGTCTGAGGCAGGATGTTGTTGCGTAGGAAAGCCTCACCGTTGAAGTCATCGTCAAATATTTTGCTCGGTGCGGGTCGGGTGAGGGAAGGGTGTACTGGAGTACTGGTTTGTCCTCCGGGCCGAGGTAAGGAATGAGGTTGCTGTTGCTTGTCGTCGTTGCTGCAATGTTGATCTCTGAGACTCTCAGTGAATGTCACATGTTTGACACCGCTTGGCGTCTGCGGTAGGCTTGGTACTAAATCTGAGTAATTCAGCCCAGGTCGTGAGTCAGAGGTCATGTGGCTGAGGTCAATGTCACCATTACCTCGATTTACACTATCATTTCTTCTGTCGCCAGTTTTGGGAGTTAGTTTTAACACAGATGATGGTGATGATAACGATGATTTAATCTTTCGTCCTGGGGCATATGAAACATCATCAACACTAATAATATCAGATTGATCCACATCTTGAATCCAGCTTGGCACTCCATTGGGCCGTCTGTTATTTTTATTTTCTAACAGTCCATCATAGGTCCACAGAGACTCAGAAGCCTCGGACGGATTGAGTTCTCCGACCCACGACGGGACCGACTTCTTCACCGAGCAGTCCAGCTGCTCCACCCACTCGGGGGCTGTGCCCATGCGACCCGGAGATGTGGACCGACTTCTGATTCGTCGTAGAATGTCCGTCGGATCTGACTGATTGGATAGTGACGCCGAACTTGAACTCGAAGACCTCTTCAGTCTTGAAGACACTGCTGATGTGTGTGAATTCGGGGGAATGAGACTGTCTATGGACGGATGGCGAGTTCGAGATCTCGGCTGGTGTGAGGCTCTGTAGGTAACTGGAGCACATAAAGATTGTGACAGATGTGCCGAGATTATGCTAGACGGGCGGGGTGGGCGGAGTTTGTGAGGTGAGGGGGTCCGGCCTGACAGGTTCTCATCAGCGTCAAAGTCAGAGCTGTTGAGGGAAAGGCTGGAGTCATTGAGAAGAATTTCTGTCGGGATGTCAGTGGCACTGATTTCACTGCTGTTCTCGACTTCTCTCTTAGCTGCTGCCAGGTTTTCGCGAGTCACTCGTTCTAATAGCTGGGCTGAGCGTGTGAGAGCTGCCTCCACTGAGAGGGAAAGGAAAAATTAAAACTGATTAGAGACCCCAAAAAGCACCCTAAGCTACGAATCAGAACTTAAAGTGAATTAAGACAGCCTGTGAGTATGATAAATACAGAGGATAGAAAAATTAAATAAATTAAATTTAGCAATAATACAAGACCAAAATAGTAAATTGTAACTACAAACTCCCACTAAATGCAACAAATGTGAATAAGCCAGCTTGAAAAAGCAATAGGCTAAGTAGCAAATATAAAAAAATTAAAAGGAAAAAAAAACCCATTCCAATTTCAAAAGCAAATTTAGTGATCATGGACACATTCTATTAATGTACAAGAATAGGAAAGTAGGAAGAGTGAGAGACAGAAATAAAAACAGAGAGGAAGAACAAAAGAGCAGAGCAGTGGGTAGAAGCAATAGGAAAAAATGAGACGTTCAGTGTGTTTACCTTCCTGCTGCAGGCCGGTCTTGTTCTGGTTCTGAGACTTGAGAGCCGCCTGTTTGAGTAAATGTCTGACCTTGACCTCTCTCAGTGTGTCCGTGACCTCCTCTTTCAGCTTGGGCGAAACCTGGAACAGCAAGAATCAGAGGTGTGTTTGTTAGGAATATAATAAGGCAATATCGGCTCTAACGATTTATGAATTCATGAGGTAATTAAGGAGAAGAGTCTCAGAGAATCATGTGCAAAATAGTGGAAAAACATGGAATAATATAAAAAAGTCTTGGATAGGGAACACCAAAAAGTGCTTATGTGTGGCATATACACTAGTTCTAGTCCAAGATAAGAAAGGCAATAATCGTGATGAATTAAGGTGTCAGAGTTGATTAGGACCGTACCAAGTTGTCTTCTTTTCACACAACCAGTTTACGCCAGATCCTCCGAATTTTCTGGTCAGACAAGATTTCTAGTGAAGAGTTTTTACAGGAATCAGACAAGAAGAAATGACCAACGTTATAACAAGGAGAAGATGGAGATGGATCGGGCATGTATTGAGGAGGGAACCGGACTCTGTTGTCAAGACTGCCCTACACTGAGCACCTGAAGGACGTCGCAAGAGGGGCAGACCTAAAATGACCTGGCGACACACAGTAGAGTCCGAGATGAAGTCCTGGAATCAATCATGGGGGACGTTGACGAAGATGGACCAAGACAGACAGAACTAGAGATCCTTTGCTGCTGCCCTAAGCGCCAGATGGCACGAAGGGTAGTAAGTAAGTAAGTAAGTAAATTGATGAGGACAGTATAATATGCAGATACAACAATATATTGGTTGTAGTAAGTCCTAGATAAAATAGAAGAGACAGACCACACCTCTATAAAGATGAATTCAAAACCAATGCCCATATGCACCAAAATGGTATAAGATCTTCAAGCATAATGGGAACATTCCATAGCAACATAAATACAATACATGAATCATTTTTGGTTCTGAACTATTTCAGCCTCTTGCTTTAGGCACAGTTTCAGTTCACATGGGGACGTTTTGTAAATTACATCACTGAAGTTACTGCACCAGGCAACACTAAAGTGATGGGACATACACATGGTTCAGTCCCTTAGTCAATGGCTGCATCCATTGTTATTGATAATGGCAGCAAATTACTCACTGACTGCATTGCACTTAGCAGTCATCTGGTCCAGAGAGGTCTTGGGGCTGCATTGCACTACTGCAGTATTAAGGGGCAAATTTGAGGCTTCCCACCCCCAGGGTACACAGCTAGGCTGCCATGGTTCTGTAAGTGTTTAATACTACTTGAAAGGTGAATAAATTATTTAAGTCTCAGATCAACAATAAGGACAATAATAATGATAATAATAATAATAATAATAATCTATATATAATGGAGCTAAGCTCACCGGAAGTCAAGCACGCCCCTTTTTGGATGCTAACATGTAACGCTAAAAGGCTTTTTTACGCATCCTCCTAAAATTCTATTTCTTTTTCAGCAATAAATAGAAGG
>JAUKPP010250990.1:0-12692 GCA_032273245.1 Phyllaplysia taylori
TACATAGTTTAACACTAGATTCCCATTAGGTGGGCGAGATTTGGCACTGGGCGAAAACAGCAGCACAAAAGATACTAATAATATTAATAATACTCCCATTCATGTATTTGGAAAAATGAAGACTAGACTCTATAGGCTAATCTCTGTAACCTCTGTAAATTCTCCCTAATTTCCTAACAACATAGCCTATACACTACAGATAATTCATTCTGGTCCTAGAATTTAGTATTCCATTACTTCGTTGAAAAAGATCTCCAGGTGGCTATGAACAATCTTACCGTGAAACCAAACAAACAACCGAACAGCTGATCTGGCGGAAACGGAAATGATCATATCTTGCATAGAACTCTCCAACCTCTAAAATCAAGTGTTGGTTGTAATACGATAAACACAAGCACGTTGTGGTTCTGTCGGTCCGGCTAAGTCCGGCTTTGGTGTTGGTAAACGAAACTGCGAGTAGTAAGAGAGGACACTGAGTCCCAGGCACTACTTAAAAAGTGTGGTCCCGATACCTAGCACGATACCTGAGTAAGTTAACTTTGAGTATCGGCAGTGTTTACTTACTTAAACACGGGTTACACCATCACAACCCAAAAAGAGGAAGTTAGGCCAGGGTCAGTAGACTAGTCTAGACATCTAGATCTAGATCTATCTAGAACTAGAGTGGGATGCACAAAGTTTACAAAGCTAGTTGGTCGTTTTTTCGACTGAATGCTCCATTACATAAAAGCGTAATTTCGATACGTGAGTAATTTTCAACTTAACTCACCCCGCCAGCACGTGATTTTGTGAGCTACTGTGAGTATTGCGGGTTATGGAATAGAACACTTAGTCGAAAAAACTTGCGACTAGCTTTGTGCATCCCACTACTAGAGTCTAGAGCAGCGGTTCCCAAACTTTTTCATTCCGCGACTCACTTTTGTGGGCCAAAACGATCAACGACCCCCCTAAATATAAAAAAAATATCGTGAACCTGTCAGTTTTAGGCTAGAAATTAATAAAATCATGCACCCTTCGCGATCCCCCGAGATTGCCGTCGCGACCCCCCTGTCTAGAGTAATAATAATAAGGTTAGTAGAAGAGTGTAGAGTGACCCTCACTCTAATCCTACTTAACCCTTACCCTTTCCTTTCATTCTCATTCATTGTACTAACCTATCCACTTGAATTGCTCTGTAGTTGCCACACTTATATTGACATATGTAATAATAAGAGTAAGAGAACCTCTTTTTTTTAGCCAATCCTTATCAAGTGCTATGCGATAGACCCGTCAATCATTGTTCCCGGCGAGCCGTGCTGTGGTAAAAAGTTCACACCTCCCAAGTCCTTCCCTATTCTTGCCGCCAGTTTGCGAATTTTTCACACTGACCAGGGCCGATGACCCCACTGACCGACGGCTTCATCAAAGAGCTGGGAAGCAGTGCGAGATTTCACACCTCTCCTAGCTTGTTGTGGTCAGTCAGTCAGTTCAGTTTGCTCAAAGAGCATGTTTTGGTTTGAAGGGATTTTCAAGTTTTTGTTGACATATTTTTTTAATCACTTTGTTCTTAGGCTGTGCTTTTGGTATGATTTTTAAAAAAAAATCTTTTTAAAGCTAGCTGTTGAGTGTTTGTGTGTGTGTGTTTATGTTTGTGGAGCACTGGCGGTCGTTCCGCTCTGGGTTAACATGTGTTGAGTAACAGTTACTAACTGACCCTCTCCCCATTCCCCGCTGGGCGACGTCGAGACTAGCAACCAATCACCCTCTCCCCCCCGCCACCCCTCCCTCACAGGCCTCTTTCTCTTTAGCTCTCCAAGTGGCATCGAGTGTAAAAGCTTCATGCACGGTTGGGTAGGGTTGTTTTGTTTTGTTTTCTGCTTTTTTTGTTGTTGATTTCCATCTTAGACAGGTCAAAACCTTCAAAGGTACAAGATTTTACATTCCGTTTCCGGATTGAAGAGATTTCCATTTTATACAGAGACAACATAAAGGAATTTATCAAGGGGGGTGGGGGTGGTGGGAAGATTCCGTATAGAGAGGTTTCCGTAAAGGCAGGTTCGACTATTACCCATACAGGCCTATTCATAATATTCAGCAATATGTCATGACATCTATTCTGTCCTTTCAACAGACCCAGTTTGGCTTACAGAGAGACTTAATTCCATTATGGAGGGAGTGTCTGAATTGTTGCGGCAGTTGAGCCAGCTGCACCTAGCCGAAAAGTCAGCCGTACAAATACATAAATCAGAACCAGATTATGTATTAGATTTTTCTGTGCAAACAAGGTGAGTCATTAGTATTCTATTCTAAGTATTAGGCTTAAAAAAGGGAAATAAAAATTAATTTTAAATCAAAGTTAACGGGGTAGGGGGGGGGGGGGCACTGCTAGAAACAGAATTTTGCTATTGAAAATGGGGGCGATATTGCACTGTTTGCACAATCAAATAAAAGTGTCCTTCTATAAAAATAAAAAAAAAGACAAATCTTTACAAGTAGGTAAAAAGGAAATAAATGAAAGTTAAAAATAAGTTAGACCTAAATTTTTAAAAAAAAGGAAAAGAACGGAAGGAAAGAAAGAAAAGGAAATGAAGTCAAAGCAGTGAATTCTCTTAAATTTCTTTCCCTGGGTCCACACATTGATTCAGATAGTCAAGACTGGAAGACTGACAAGGCTTACATAATTTTTCCACGATACCTGATCGCGAAGTGATTGATTGAGGGTTAGAAACAGAATTTTGCTTTTGAAAATGGGGCGACATTGCACTGTTTACACAATTAAATAAAGGTGTCCTTCTATAAAAAAAAAAACAACGACAAATCTTTACAAATAGGATAAAAGGAAATAAATGAAAATTAAAAGATAAGTTAGGCCTAAATAAAAAAAAAAAGGGAAAGAAAAGGAAATAAAATCAAAGCAGTGGATTCTCTTTTTCTTTCCCTGGGTCCACACATTGATTCAGATAGTCGAGACTGGAATGGAAGACCGACAAGGCTTACATAATTTTTCCATGATACTTGATCGCGAAGTGATTGAATGAGGGTGATTTCAGATAGTAAAGGTACGATTTCACAGCCCAGACTTTCAAAAGAAATTTTGCTATACTTTTTCCTTCAAAACTTCAGTATCAATCAGTATTGACTAAGCGGCGAAAAGATGTAAGTACTTGATAAGTGAATCGCTTCTAATAGGCGCCCACCCCTAATTCCAAAATTAGACCATGGATTGCTGAATGTGATTTTTGCAGCAGCAAATTGTAAAACTATATGCTGAGCATTAAAGTGCTGTTTTGTTAAAAGATTTGTAGCTTTGTTAGGGGGGTGGCTGACATATTATTGTTCAAGTAACTAGGAGTCTGAAGTTGAACACTTTGTAGTCATATATATACAGCTAGAAGGACAAAGAACCCTATCTGTGGCGCAAAGCAGGCTTCTCGGGTCTTGCGCATATATATATGCGCAGAGTGTCTGACTGGGTGAATTTAAGTTGGTGCATATGTGCTGATTGGTTTGGTTTGGTTACCAGTTTTACGTCCCCTGCAACACTGTAAGGTCATTTAAGAGACGGGCTACTTCGACTCTGCCTGTCAGGACCAACCCGAGCTGAGAGGGAAAGAATCCCAGCAGAATAAAAAGCCTAGATTGTCCGCACTCGGGATCAAACCGGGGTCTTCGGCATGACAGGTGAAGAGCCTAACCATTACACCACAGTGCCGGTTATATATGTGCTGAGTGACTGCAAAGTGTTAATAGGGTTTACTAGGAAGACAATTAAGATCTTTTTTGCTTTAAAATATGTGCTGTAGTTGTAGCAAATATAATCTAGTGGCAGAACAGTTATGACACTGAGGTCTGCCTGGCCCTAGAGATGTATAGTCAGTAGAGTTAGGCTTATCTTGCAGTGCACTGCATAAAAGATTAATGGTAATCTTCAGCATTTTAAACTTTTCATCCCATATGCACAAGCTAATTGAAAAGAAATGATTCTGGCAGCGGGTGAAACCCATGTATGTGCCATGACATAGTTTGCACTCAGATAGAAATTTAAAAAAAGAGAAGGTTATAGAATCAGGGCATTGAAAATTAAGGCCAGTGATCAATCTGTGAAGCTGGTCAGCTCTGAATCTAAGCTATAAAAAAAAAATAATTAAACCCTGAAAAAGGAAAAAAAAGGAATATAAAGTTGTTATGTGAAATAACTTCAGTGAATAACTGAAAGTAGCATCATGTCAGACAACAGCATGAAAATTGTTGAATGAGTGGATAAAATTGTGTTTCATGCATGAGCTGCTCTCACTTGTGGTAGAAACAAGTTCATAGAGGTTGTTTCTCCTCTAGGCCTGCACAGGTAAAAAGTTATAATTCATTGATTTCTCTTTCAAAATGCTTTCAGTGAACAAGACCCCCTTGTCGCTGCTGTGTGCAGCAACTTCAGCATTCGTCTCATGTTAAGAGGTCGTCTGACTACCAAAGCAAGCCTTTGTGGTAAGTTGGTAGGGATACTGAATTGAGTTGTCCTGATACAATATATTTTTTCAATAGTTTACAAAGTCAGAGGAAACACAAGCCTTGGCAATAGGGATTTTCGTGTGAAGTTGTTTCCGATATATAATATTATGTAGTAGATTAGCTTAGTGATACCATAGAAAAAACCCTCCATAATCCAATACTTTTGCTTATTCTATTTAAGATTCCTTGTCCCAGATTACTTTTTAAAGCCAAAGTTTTACCCATGTGAAGCCACTGACAGTATTAATTGAAAGTGTTATTAGTCTGGTAGGCATTTTAATTTGTTTGAACAATTTCACAACCCAATCGTATCCGCCTTTATTAAAACAGCAGACATAACAAGAACTCTGATACAAGGAGGACACTAGACTGGTCTGATTATCTTGTTACATCTGAGGATGCATCGCATAGAACAGATTTTACTTCTTTTCTCCTGTTGGTATGATTCATCTGGGAAATTAGTTAGAATTAAAATGTAGCACTGAACAACTCGATTTCCACTTCTATTTTTAGTTAGACTTTAATTCTATATATAGCCATTTGTGCTTCCAGGTCACAAGAACACAGTCACTGGAATATCATTTGGCAAAACAGACCCGAATATGCTGTACTCCTGTTCCAAGGACAAGACTGTCAGGTGCATATATACAATGTTTTAGTGAAGATGTGTCATGGGCATTCCAAGGGTTTATCTTTGTAAACTGAGAATACCAGTATTTTAGATCTCAATAATAGTATGTAATCTACTGTGGTCATGATAAAATACAAAGGAATGGAATGGAGCCTCTTGGTTGAACTATGCATATTTTTTTCATATTCTAAGCAAGTTTTTTCAGTCCCATGTTTTCCTTTGCACCTTTTGTGTGCTCAAACTTTTGATTGCTGTAATGTCAGCAACAATTCGAAATCTGTGTTTGGTAAGAGAGGGGTCTCCATAACATGTGGTTATAGAAGAAAGACAAATATTTGTAAAAGAAATATGGCAATGCTTTAGCCAGCTGCTTTTTATCTTTATTTGGCACATTTCGTCTTGGAAATGTCCTCTTGCAGTTTTTTACTATTCCATTGAAAGGATATTGGTCATTTTGATGTCAATAGAAATGGTTAAAGCAAGCCTTAATGGGCAAAAGTGTAAGCTTTGTTTCATATCTGAAACATTGATGAAGCAGTTGTACTAACGTAAGATAGGTGGGATGCTGTGATGACAAACCATTTTAATAATGTCTGTAATTTTGCATTTTTCCTTCTCTGTCTCTTTCAGATGTTGGGATGTGAGAACGAATACAGAAACTCAGATTTTGGAAGGTGGGCTGAAAGACTTATTCTTACACTTTGTGATAGATAACTAGATTTATTCAGTGTGGACTTTGTATTGATAACTAATAAAAGTATCAATAATTTGCAATCTAGCATTTGACAAATATCTGCATTTTACACCTTTCACGAAAAAATCGATACTTTTATACCATTTTCTGAAGACAAAAAATACACAAAATAAGGTAGCACTAAATACCTGCCTTTTCCCTCGCTCGAAGCATGAGAATGTGAAAAAATAAGCTGTCTGGAAAGGGTTATAGTGTTTCCAAAATGGAAGATTTGAATCTGTCTGTGTCATCTGTACTTTGGAAATCATGCTTTGTTCATTATGAGTAACGCTGCAAATAAATGCATAGATACTATGAACAATATCAAAAGTCATACAGTACGTGTCTTGATGGACCCTATGCTTCATGCCTACACAGACATACATATGCTCTACTTAGTTCATATGCATTATGTCAAATTTTTAAAACTTAATCCACTTATTTTATCACTTGATTTTTATTTAGCTCCCCCAGAGATAAAAGGCGATTATCTGGCTGTGGATGTCAGCCACTCTAACCATTTGCTGTGTGCTGGCACTGAGAAGATCAAAGATGACGCCTATCTGCTGTTCTGGTAAGGGGCTTTCTCAAATCTTTTTGTTGTAGTTAAAAAACTGAAAGAAAACACCCAGAGACAGGCCACTTCAATCTAATGATTATACTCATGTTAAGAGGTTTACTTTGTAGCTTCAGAAGAGAAGTAAATTTGGCTGCTAAGCAAAATGAATTAGAATATATAGGCTCTGATCCAAGCTATTTTTTAATTAGTTTCAAAACGTCAAAATTGTGTGTAGTTCATTGACAAATTTATTTTTAAAATTGAATATGATGCCTACGAATTTGACCATTTATGGTTTTAATTGTTTATCAGATAGTATACAACATTTGACATCTTTAGTGTATAGGTGGATTAAAATTGAATAATCTATTCAGCTCTTTTGTTAAATTACCTTAGAATTTTTTTTAGAAAATACCCCAGCCTAGAAAAACATTTGGAGTGAAAATACCCTATGACAATATCAAATAATGTAAAGGTTTTTCATGACATCATTATCTTTTTGAATATCACATTAACTTAAGGCATCTTACAAGACATTTGTACATATTCATTTTCACTGTACTTGTATTTTAGGGACCTACGAAAAGGTTCAGTCCTGGGCTGCTACAAAGAGTGCCATGATGATGACATAACTCAGGTAATGATGGGCAGCAATGAGTTGTTTTACTTCTAGTTGTTTTCAAATGTTTAAGTTCATTTGTGCAACAGATGCTCAATTCTAAGTCACATTTTTTCAGTACAATATGCCAGTGTTTGGCGGGTGCTCTGGCATAGCCTGCTCTTTCTATTTCTTTCTATGCATCACAATTGTTCTAATCTGTCTCCTGGTGCTGAAATTGCGTCCTAGTCTCGATAGACCCATAAGGTCTTAACCAATCAATACATTACTCCTGTTGACAACTATGCTGTGAAGCTTTGGTACAGCAAGTCTATAATAATATGTATTTTACATTCTACACATCTAATTGTAGGTCTCTCTCTGTTGATTAAATGCAAAGGGGAAGAATGGCGGTAGGTTAGAACTCCTCTGAACATCTTAAATTGACAGGGGATTGATTTCTTTTCTTGGACTCTGAGATTGAATTCACTCATTTCTCTTCAGGTATCCTTCCAGCCATCCAGTGATAAGTACATGGCCTCAGGCTCAGCTGATGGGCTGGTGTGCACTTTTGATCTGTCAGAAACTCAAGAAGATGACGCCTTACAGATCACTTCAAATGCCAAGTCAGATGTCGTAAGTACTTCAGCGTGGTACATACTTCTCTTGCTTCAGTGTATTTCTATTTATTCCTGGGATATTTTAAAACATTTCAAGGTAACACAGAGAATGGGTATACACAGAGGAAAAGGAGTTCCCAGCAAATTCCTAATAAAAAAGCCCCCCAAAAATAACCTATCATGTTTGTTGCGTGATTCTGTCCAGAATTCTTTGAGTTCTGTCTGAAATTTTTATCTCTAGATCTGTAAACCCGCAGTTGAGCTGGTAATGTGCCTAAAGATGGTAAGAAATGTGTAAATCTATTATATATATAAAAAAATCATTAACCAACTGTGAACAGAAACAATGACAGTGCATAAATGATTATGAAAGCTGATATAATGATAAATGGGACACATCCAATAAGGTCATTGAAACTTAAAGAGTTTATCAATGTCCGGTGTCTTAACGTTGAGGATATGATATGAGATTGAGGGCAACTGATAAAAATAAAACACATTATAACTTGAAATATACACAAAAAAACTTTGATACATCAATTTTAGTTTTGAAGATATATGGGCTTTTTTCATAATATCTGTATCAAATATCTGGCAACAGATAAAACAACAAGGGGGATAATATTTTACATCTCTTACAGGCTCGCATAGGTTGGTGTGGAGAGGACAACTCCTGTGTATATTGCGTCACAACAGACAACATGTTTTTTGTTTGGGATGCATTGGAGGTAAGGAGACCTTATCATTTGTTTTATTTGCTTAAGATTTCCCGTCGCTATCAACACTCTAAGGTCATTTTAGTCAGTGCCAGGAAGCAGATAAAGATGATAGTAATACATACAATAAAGTAGGAGAGCTTAACACCCACCAGTCACCTGAAGGCCTGATCGTCTTTAAAAAGTATGACAGGTTACATAGCGGGGTTGCAGCTCAACTATCGTCACTTGATTTTTGGCTACAAACACTTTTATGCATATTCTAAGGCCTGGCAAGGGGCTGGTATCCGTGAAAAAATCTCAGAGTCTGGCAATTTATAAAAAGCGGACATTGGTAAAATACTGTACTATCGTATCTTGATTAATATTGTAGTAGAAAGCCTGTTTTTTGCTTCTCCTGTAAAGTTGGCTGCACACTGCGACATATAATTACGTCTTGCTCTCGTGATGGACTTCTGATTATAAAGTGATTCAGTGATTCATGAAAGCATTTCCTCAGACTTAACTGTAATTTTCAGGCAGCTATGAAGCACATACAAAGAAAATTAGATTAGATTTTTGTGGTCACTGGGGCTGTTGATTCTGATAGGCATTTAATTGATGGATAATTTAAAGTTTTTGAAACTGTATTGTTGAAAAAATTAACGACTTGCAACTGCACAGCCAAAAGTGGTATTGTTTAATTTTACAGTTAGGCTACATTACATGTTTCAGTTCTTATGATTGAAGATATATTGTGTATGTTGGTAGATATATACTTCTGAAAGGATGGGTCATCATGTCTATACACAATTTTTTTATAGCTTCATTTTCATCATTGCTGGCTTATTTTAGAATTTTTGCACATCCTGGTAACCAAAGCATATCCTATTGAAGTGCAATGAAGTAGGTACAAAGTAGGTTACCACTGGCATTATTTTGTAACAGAGATGGAGAGGCATAAGATTTTAGAAGAGCTATCTACAGGGATGCCCTTTTTCCGGTTAAAATTGGAAATCCGGTTTTTAGGGATTTTCCGGGGCCTCCGGTTTTTAGCTTTTACACAAGAACACTTCATTGTGTTTTGTACTTTCTTACCTATTTTCATCAATTTATTGCGGGTACTAAAGCCGACCGCAGAAAGTTCAGGGGTTTTTTTCTTGGCCATGGGGCATCCCTGTATCTACCACAGTGGCTTGGCTTAGAATGGAAGACCTCTGCCCTCCAGTAAACACTAAGTTGTGGAAGTCTTCTCAAGACGTATATTTTATTAGTTTACTTTTAAGGCTTTTTTATATTGTTCCCAGGGAGAGGAATTCACTGTAATAGAAGATCTCCAGAGTGAGCTAGGGGTAAGTTACGTATTTTTGTCTTTTTTGCTCAATTTAATTTAGTGATTGGTACAAATTTTTTCCTTGTTTTTACCTCCAGTTCTACCTGATTCAATTGCCAAAGACTTGAGGAGAGTATGTTATACATATGGTGTCTTAATAGCCGTAGAATGTTTGCTTGCCCCGCATAAGAGGGTTTGTGAATCATACTGTCCTGTTGCAGCAATGATGGATTATACAGTCCATAGAGCCTACTTTGCAAAGATGTGAAGTGTTTTATGCATGCATTAATATTACATTTGTGTTGGGATACACTTTTGACTACTTTTTGTCGTAAGTTTTGTTTGCTTTGGTTTTACGCCCCTTGTAACACTGTAAGGTTATTTTAGAGGCAGGTTACTGGGCAGGGCTAACTTGGACAGAGATGGACACAACATCCCAGAAGAAAGACCAATCTTTGTCCACAATGTTGAGATCAAACAAACTCCTGTCCTCTATGCGCAGGCAAAGAGCCAAACCATTACACCACAGTGCTGGTATCTCAGTTGAGATATTGCCTTATAATAGCCTACCTGGACTGCTTCAAGTGGTAAAGGATGTTGGCCTATGGCTTACACTTTCGGGCATACTGTGGTGGTCCTTTTTCTTCTTTGAATTAACCAAAATAGATATTGCATGTCATTTCTTCTCTTACTCTGGCCAGGAGTCCAGTCCTGTCCACTACCTGGTGGACTGTATACCTGAGCTCACTGCCGGCCCAGACAAGTCTTCAGCAGTGATTGTTGGTGGCAGTCACAGGTAGGCCTACAGTGTATGTTAATCTGCATTTTGCGGACTCATATGTTTGAGTGAAAGAGGGACGGATATGAATTTATCGAACTCCGGGGCATTTGTGTGTGATTTGACTTTAGAGCATTTGCATTTATCTAGACTCACATAGTACAGTTGAAGCGGCTCAAATAACCACCTGTTGAAGACAATCATCTGTACAATCAATCATCTCCAATGGATGCCATAATTGTATTTTTTTCTTTACATTGACCCCATTCAAATTGACTGCCTGTATCAAGCAACAACTTTGCTTCTGGACAGTGAGTGGTAGTCTTGCACAGCTTTTAACATCTCTTATGTATGTTTTGAACAGTACGTTAAAATCTTATTCATTTGATGATAACTCTTTTATCTTATGGTTAGTGTTAGTGCTTCATTCAAGACAAACTTAAAGATGGTTGGGTTTTTTTTTTTCCTTCTTATGTTGTGAAATTTCTAATATCTTAAAGCTGGAGGCAGGGAGATTTTAATGCTTCATCTGTTGTAAAGAAGAGAGAAAAAAATCAATGTGTTATTAATGCGTCTATAAACCAGTTATAAGCAGAACTATAAACAGAATAAATGACTAATTTCTGGTCATTATTATTCGACTTTGATATCTTGGTTTGGATTCAGCTGGTTTTTCTATAGAATTTCATTGGCTTTTTTTCAGTGGTGAGGTCCAGTTGATATCACATTCTGCTTCTGGTTCGCATCTGTCCACTTCCTTGTCTGGTGGTCATTCAGCTGTGATTCGGTGCTCTCAATGGGACAGCCAGGTAATGCAGACATTTTCTTCTACCTAGAAAAAATAAAGAGTTTTAGGGAGTTCAGCAAGCTAGTATCACCAGTAAAGCTTAAGGCGCTTTGTGGAAACTCAAGTATTATCTCGACATACCATAGCTCATAGCAAAGAAAGGTAGCCTGTAGAATACATTTTTCACTACAATACACAGAAATCACCCTGTCATGTAAAAAGAAAATAGATAAAACTGACCAGCAATTTGGTGTCTAAACTTCAAAGCTCAGTTTATAACGTACGGATTAAATGAAGAGGTAGGCCTATTTGTTTTCATCGTATAATTCTTTAATATGTCAATCACAGGATTTGCAGCCTGACGTGGTCTGGGGTGTCATCTCGAAACATTTTGTAGCTCCTGACTGATGACGTTTGATAATTCACTTGATCACTTTTTCATACTGTGTTGTCTTGCCAAATATTCATTAAACACTATAATTTACTCCTTTCTAATTTCTACCTGTTGCTAGGTGAAATGCGAAGTCCATTGTAAAAGAACAGTATATGAAGAACAACAAAATTATTTGTGAAATGTTAATCGGTTCTTCGCTTTAGGCCCTTTGCCAACAAATTTTAGGTTATTTATAAAAACAGGCTGTTTCAACCCTGCCAGTCAGAGCCATCCTTTCTGAGAAGGACAATACATTACAGCAGAAAGACAAAGATACTCATTTAGAAAAGATTTTCTCAAGAGACTCAAAATGTTAATCTTTTCTGTGTTATTAGTTAAAATAGTACCCCTAACAAAAGTGATTCTCTGAAAATGGTATATTTTCAAGCCGACATCTACTGTCCACAGAGCAAAACGCTACTGACAGGAGGGGAGGACTCTTTGCTCTGTTTGTGGTCGACAGATCCAGAGGTCTCATTCTCTTCAGCAAACGCGAAAGAAAAGGCTGCTGTAAGTTTTAAAAAAATGGGCAATGTTGTCTATTTTCTGGACCTTGATGATTTTCTGGAATGAACTGTAGATGGGATTAACTTGACTGTCAAGCGGTCAGCTGAGATTTTTTTGTTTTTGGTACAGTAGAGCATGGCTATAGCTGGACTTTTAGTTCCAGAAAAAAAATCCCGCTGTAGGCAAGGACCCACTATAGGAATGCAATGGGGAATTGCCGAAAAATTTCTGGCCCTGACAGGAAAGGTCAAAGTAGCCCATCTCCTAAATGACCTTACAGTGTTGTGGGGGACGTAAAACTGGTAACCAAACAAAGGTAGCCTGCCTTCTGTGTTGTAGGCAAATAGCCTCACCATTACACTTCAGATGCCCGTTTTGCCCCTTCATGACAAAACTCACTCTGCACCATGAAAGATGACTGCCAATTGAATTGACTTCGCCCGTGGAGGTGCGGGACCCCACCAGGGGAAGCAAAGAATGGCATCTTCTGCTCTGATGCATAGCATGATACCGTACAAGGCGGCAAAAATGCA
>JAUKPP010251001.1:0-12692 GCA_032273245.1 Phyllaplysia taylori
TGGTCTGCTGGGGTAATAATTGATTGTAAAGCGCATAGAGCCTGCTTTCAAGCGAGGATATGCGCTATATAAATGCAATCATTATTATTATTATTATTATGCTTTAGTTAACTATACTTTTCTATCTTCCTCCCCTCTCCATCTTCCTAATGCCCAGGCTGAGATTGAAGACGCCCTGCGTGCGGTTTGTGGCTTTTTGCCCGCTACCATCAAAGACGAGTGTGACGCTCTGGTCAACAGTTACGCCCCGGTCATCATCCAGCTCTTGCTTCAGAAACTGGAGCCCAAACAAGTTTGTACTGCTCTGGGACTGTGCAAAAGCATGAAGCCACTGAGTAAGTGTTGTCGTCTCTATCACCCAAATGTGTTTCATCAAATTATTTGCTGAAATAATCACTTATTTCTTTCATTCTTTCTTTCTTCCGTTCTTCCTTTTTTTCTTTTTTTCTTCCTTCCTTCTTTTAATTTAGTTTTTAAAAACTTTCTTTCTTTCTACTTCCCTTCTTTCTTTCTTTCCTGTTTTTCTTTTTGCCTTTCCTTCTTTCCTTTTCTACCTGCTTTCTTGGGGTTTTTTTCTTCTTCTTTCTGGTGCAGAGAAGTGCAATGGTAGCTAGACTCATTCCAAGCGGAAGGGCTCGAGCCCAAATAGTTGCTGGAGTGGGAAAGGAAAGAAAAAATAAAATAAATAGACTCATTTTGAACACCACAAAGCATGAAATAGAGAACTCATAGAAAAAGGGGAGGTACTAACACAGAGGGACGCTGAGAAGTGGAAATACAACCAAAGTGGTCAGATATTTTGTGCTTTATTGAAAAGCACGAACAGTTTCAAAGGAACATAGAGATATATGAATTTTTATTATGATTGTAGTGAGGGTCAATATTGTGTCAGTTGAGCTATCTCGTTGAATAAACTGTAATGGCAACTTTCTATATAGAATTAATTCTCTTGAAATAAAAAAATCAGGACTTTATTAATCTCCTTGGGAAATGTGGGATACACTGGCATATATGTGTACTTGTATTCTTCAGATGAACTGAGCAATGCAAATATAGGGAGAACAATATGTAAGTGCCCCATTCTTTATGACAATCTTGAAAATGAAAGATTTTGATTATACGAGTGTGCAAAGGTGATTATTCTGATTATTTAATTGACTTTTTTCCTCAGCGCTGAAAACCACAAAGCCAAATGGAGGGCTCTGTACTCTGTGTGAGTTTATTATGACTGAACTGGAGAATGAATTGGGACAAAATGCCACTGAGGTAAGTTATGGAAGAAAAAATATATTTTGTCTGATTATTTTCTAGTACGAACATTAAAATGTGATGAGTACGCTGTCCCTCCTCTCTGTGTGTTTCACTACAGTTCAGTGGTCACAATGGGTGTTTGGTGTGGTCTGCTCCTTCTACTTCTATCAAATTTTTCACAATTGTCCTATTTTTCATCTGGTCCTGAATGACCATCTTGATACAACAGGCAAAGAAGCTGGTGCCTCTGTAAATACGTAACTTATAACTAGCTGAAATGACCTTACAGTATTGACAGTGTCATGAAACCTCCACAAAACAAACCAACACACATCAGTAGTCATAAAATTTTCATCATTATATGAACATGCTTATGTTTCTAGTCAGCCATGTTTTCGTATTATGTTGCATTTGCCTTTAAATTTCAATAACTGGGCATCACTCTAAAATACGAAATAGGTTCAGCCCTGAATATGTACCGGTAATCAACAATTTAGCACTATCATTGAATGTACAAGTAGGCTACTTTTGCGAAAGGTAACACAAAAATGTTGGACCTAACGCTGCTACCGGCTTTTGTGGGGATAAAAAAGTGGAGGAAGTAGTTACATCGTTTGGAGTTCATTAATTATATAATTGATTTTCATCATTTTCATAAAACTAAATATACCAAAAGGTAGAGCTCGTGATACTCTACTATATTATACAAACTAAAATGAAGTATTGCATGCAACTCTATTTCAGGCTGAAATTGAAGCCGCCCTGGACAAAGTGTGTGATTTGTTGCCAAGCAGCATCAGGTCAGAATGTGAGGCTTTTGTCGAGCAATATGCACCTGTCATTCTCCAGTTGCTGCTCCAAGAACTGGACCCCAAACAAGTGTGCACCGCTCTTGGACTCTGCACTAAAAGTCACACTCTAGGTGAGTCTCAGATGGCTACTCTCTCATACACGGAGATAGAAATGTGTCAACATGTGTTTTGGTTGTGAATGTGTCTTCAAAAAGCATGAAATAATGACTTTGCTTCCTTCTCCTTATTTCTAAATATTACAATTGTCCTAATCTATTCTCTGGCACTAAAAGGATTTTACCAGACTCTGCACTCAAAATCACACACAAAGTGAGCAAGCCTGAAACAGCATGGCTCATGGGCATTACACAGAGCTGTTTTTCTTTCACTGTGTGGGATTTTTTTCTTTGTTTGTAATGTATGCTCTGATGATGGCCTCTATGGCTGAAACATTTGCAATTTGTCTAACTTATAAAGTGTCTTTTAAATTTATCAGCTTGAGTTCATGACTCTGTCATAAATTTTACAAGGTTTTTCAATGATGATGATGATCATGATGAAACTGGCACTTTGCTGTCACACAGTCAGAAAGATAAAGACCTTGATTGGTCACAGCGTTTGGAGAGATCCTATTGAGTTTCTTGGGATTGGGATGGTATTGCACTAAATGACGGGAAGGAACAGTTTGGGTTGGGACAGAAATGTGTTGAGTGGCTATAAAGTGTTGTGAATATAAGCGTTGTAAAGATGCAAATGCAAAAAGGAGGAGGGTAAAACAGCATGAACTGAGGTGGTGCCTCTATACTGTTACTTCAACCAACAACAAAGTTGTAAAAGAGGTGTGAGTATGGATGACGAGTAGGATTGTGCTGAATATATGAGAGTCGTGCTGTCTCATTGCATGGAATAGAGAGTAACACACATTTTGGCCAATGGCCTAATAAACCAAACTGAACTGAACCTGTTGTAAAGAAGTTCCCTTTTTGATAAACTTGTAGTGAAATATTCTCATATATCATTTGGATAAAATTAGCATTTATGACTGTGTAACCTTTTTCTTTTCTAATTTCAGTGCTGAAAACCACAAAGCCAAATGGTGAGCTCTGTACTCTGTGTGAGTTTATCATGACTGAACTGGAGAATGAATTGGGACAAAATGCCACACAGGTAAGTTATGGAAGAATGACGTCGACGTTAATTTATCACAAAGTAATGAGATTAAATGCTATGGTATTGCTCAATATGCCCTTTTGTCTTTCACTGATTAGCCTTAGAGACAAAATCTCATTCATCGACATGTAAATACAGGACAGGTGAGTTGATGCCGTCGATGGGTTGAGCAAATAATCAACACATCGGAAAATAAACTCTGTTTTATAAAGTAAGAGGAAATGAGTATTAATTCAAATGGTTTCAACATAAGTGGAGTCAACTGTATGGTCATGTAGTTTCTAATCTTTTATGTATCATTTCATTTGCCTTTAAACTTCAATCACTATGAATCACTTTTAGCCTTATAATAAATCAAATATTAAATGGAGAATTATGTCAGCGGTGTATCATTGTCTTCAAATATACAAGTATTGCATGTACTTCTATTTCAGGCTGAAATCGAAGCCGCCCTGGACAAAGTGTGTGATTTGTTGCCCAGCAGCATCAGGTCAGAATGTGAGGCTTTTGTCGAGCAATATGCACCTGTCATTCTCCAGTTGCTGCTCCAAGAACTGGACCCCAAACAAGTGTGCACCGCTCTTGGACTCTGCACTAAAAGTCACACTCTAGGTGAGTCTCAGATGGCTACTCTCTCATACACGGAGATAGAAATGTGTCAACATGTGTTTTGGTTGTGAATGTGTCTTCAAAAAGCATGAAATAATGACTTTGCTTCCTTCTCCTTATTTCTAAATATTACAATTGTCCTAATCTATTCTCTGGCACTAAAAGGATTTTACCAGACTCTGCACTCAAAATCACACACAAAGTGAGCAAGCCTGAAACAGCATGGCTCATGGGCATTACACAGAGCTGTTTTTCTTTCACTGTGTGGGATTTTTTTCTTTGTTTGTAATGTATGCTCTGATGATGGCCTCTATGGCTGAAACATTTGCAATTTGTCTAACTTATAAAGTGTCTTTTAAATTTATCAGCTTGAGTTCATGACTCTGTCATAAATTTTACAAGGTTTTTCAATGATGATGATGATCATGATGAAACTGGCACTTTGCTGTCACACAGTCAGAAAGATAAAGACCTTGATTGGTCACAGCGTTTGGAGAGATCCTATTGAGTTTCTTGGGATTGGGATGGTATTGCACTAAATGACGGGAAGGAACAGTTTGGGTTGGGACAGAAATGTGTTGAGTGGCTATAAAGTGTTGTGAATATAAGCGTTGTAAAGATGCAAATGCAAAAAGGAGGAGGGTAAAACAGCATGAACTGAGGTGGTGCCTCTATACTGTTACTTCAACCAACAACAAAGTTGTAAAAGAGGTGTGAGTATGGATGACGAGTAGGATTGTGCTGAATATATGAGAGTCGTGCTGTCTCATTGCATGGAATAGAGAGTAACACACATTTTGGCCAATGGCCTAATAAACCAAACTGAACTGAACCTGTTGTAAAGAAGTTCCCTTTTTGATAAACTTGTAGTGAAATATTCTCATATATCATTTGGATAAAATTAGCATTTATGACTGTGTAACCTTTTTCTTTTCTAATTTCAGTGCTGAAAACCACAAAGCCAAATGGTGAGCTCTGTACTCTGTGTGAGTTTATCATGACTGAACTGGAGAATGAATTGGGACAAAATGCCACACAGGTAAGTTATGGAAGAATGACGTCGACGTTAATTTATCACAAAGTAATGAGATTAAATGCTATGGTATTGCTCAATATGCCCTTTTGTCTTTCACTGATTAGCCTTAGAGACAAAATCTCATTCATCGACATGTAAATACAGGACAGGTGAGTTGATGCCGTCGATGGGTTGAGCAAATAATCAACACATCGGAAAATAAACTCTGTTTTATAAAGTAAGAGGAAATGAGTATTAATTCAAATGGTTTCAACATAAGTGGAGTCAACTGTATGGTCATGTAGTTTCTAATCTTTTATGTATCATTTCATTTGCCTTTAAACTTCAATCACTATGAATCACTTTTAGCCTTATAATAAATCAAATATTAAATGGAGAATTATGTCAGCGGTGTATCATTGTCTTCAAATATACAAGTATTGCATGTACTTCTATTTCAGGCTGAAATCGAAGCCGCCCTGGACAAAGTGTGTGATTTGTTGCCAAGCAGCATCAGGTCAGAATGTGAGGCTTTTGTCGAACAATACGCACCGGTCATTCTTCAGTTGCTGCTCCAAGAACTGGACCCCAAACAAGTGTGCACTGCTCTTGGACTCTGCACTAGCCACACACAAAGTGAGTCTCAGATGACTAATTTCACACACTCTAAAATAGAAATGTCTCAAAATGTACAATGGTTGTGAATTTATTTTTAAAACGCATTAAAATAATGACTTTGGCTCCTCCTTCTTTCTAAAGATGACAATATGCTAGTCCTACCTAAAATGATACTGTACTTTTGTGTAACTTTTGTCTTTTCTAATTTCAGCGGTGAAAACCACAAAGCAAAATGGTGAGCTCTGTACTCTGTGTGAGTTTATCATGACTGAATTGGAGAATGAATTGGGACAAAATGCCACACAGGTAAGTTATGGAAGAATGGCGTCGACGTTAATTTATCATAATGTAATGAGATTAAATGCTAATGTGTTGCTTAATATGCCCTTTTTATCTATTGCTGATCAGACCTGGAGACAAAATCTTATTCATCGACATGTGAATACAGGACGGATGAGTTGATGCTGTCGGAGGAGTGAACAAATAATCAATACATCGGAAAATTAAATCTGTTTTATAGATGTAAAAAAGAGGAAACTGAGTATTAATTCAAATGATTTCAACATAAGCGCAGTCGACTGTATGTTCATGTAATTTCTATTTTTTTTCCTTCGCCTCTAAACCTCAATCACATGAGCCACTCTTAACATTGTCATGAATAAAAAATTAAATGTAGAATTATGTCACCGCTGAATCATTGTCTTCTCATATATAAGTATTGCATGCAACTCTGTTTCAGGCTGAAATCGAAGCCGCCCTGGACAAAGTGTGTGATTTGTTGCCAAGCAGCATCAGGTCAGAATGTGAGGCTTTTGTTGAACAATACGCACCGGTCATTCTCCAGTTGCTGCTCCAAGAACTGGACCCCAAACAAGTGTGCACAGCTCTTAGACTCTGCACTAAAAGTGGCACTCTAGGTGAGTCTGAGATGTCTAGTCTCTCTCACACAGAGAAATGGAAATGGGCCAAAATGTGCAATGTTTGCAAATGTATTTCTAAAAAGCATGAAATAATGACTTCATAGAAAGGAGGAAGATGCAAGAAAGAGATGCAGTGGTTTTGAATAAATGTGTTTGTTAAGTGGATGTGTTTAAGAACATAGATAGTCCAAGTATTATGATAATATAAACCTATTCAGCTACTCATGGCAGTTTCTGGGGTCTGCAGAGGTTGACATTTGATAAGCTTCTAGTGCGGTGGAAAAGGAAATCGTACTCACGTTTCAGCACATTTTGACCAAATATTCGACTAGTAAATAAATTACTATCTTTTGTGCTCTCCATTAATAAAAACAAAGTTTCTGTTCCAGTACCTGATGCACACACAAAAATTAGGAAACCCGAGTTATAGAATTTTAACAGTACCTGGAAACATAACAGCACATTTCTGCATTTTGAGTCTTTCTTATTATCTATTCTAAGCATTAACTTAATGCCCAGCAAACACATTTCTGTATTTTAAGTCCTTTCGTATTCTCAATTCTAAAAATTAAATTAATGCCAGGCAAACACATTTTTGCATTCCAAGTTTTCATAAATTCCGCTCTGAACATTAGCTTGATGTTCAATTGAACATTTTTACATTCTAAGTCTTGCTTATTCTCTTCTCTAAATATTAACTTGATGCCCAACAAAAAGATTTCTACATTCTAAGCCTTTCCTACTCTCCACAGATGTGAAGAAGGCCCCCTCAGGCGGTGAGTGCGTCATCTGCGAGTTCATCATGATGGAGCTGGAGAAAAGCCTGAAGACCCCAGCCACTCAGGTAGTTCAGACCTAGGGGCAATGTTTTGCAGAAATGGGAAATTTTCCGAATACATTATTAATTTATTTCAATCATTTTAAATGAGTAATGAACACCGGCGTCTGTAGTGTAATGGTTAATCTATTCACCTATCATTATGACGACCTGAGTTCGATCCCATGTGGGGACGATCTGCACTTTTTCTGATCGGATTTTTTCCCTCTAAGCCTGGGTTAGCCCTCACAGGGAGTCGAAGTAGCCTGTCTTTTAAATGGCCTTACAGTATTGCTAAGGATGTAAAACTGGTAACAAACCAAACAAAATAGGAATGAATTGAAAGCGTACTGGAAATCTGCCATTAAGCTATTAGTCAAATTCTGATTCCTAACTCCTTTGGCTAAATAGCCAAAGAAGCTGGTGCTTCTATAAATGAATGATTCTTTTCTAGCCAACTTTGCTTTTTTTTGTTTGTGCAGGATTCCATCAAGCAAGCTTTGGACACTGTGTGCCATCTTTTGCCTAGTGATCTGAACAATGAGTGCGTAGCTTGGGTGGCCAAATACGAGAGCCAGGTCATCAACTTGTTGGTCAACCAGCTGAGCCCCGGAGACATTTGCACTGCACTGACCATGTGCCCTGCTGCAGGTAAATGTGATGAGTGTTTGTACGGTAGTCTTGGCCTCAACACACAGTGCTTTGGAGGGCTTGTAAACATCCATTTTCACAGAGTGTGTTATTTTCATGAACGAATCAATTGTATCATAGTAAAAATAGAAACCAGTCGTATGAGAAAAGTGTTTGTTTAAGCAGAGCGTGCCTTTCTATGGCATGTGTTTAGACAGGGACTACTGTAATGCATTGAATGTCATGCCTATGTGCACATGCGTTTTATAACATTCGTATATTTTTTTAAACCTTTTCACATCACCAACTTTCCAGTTTCCCCTTTATGGTTGTTGGAATGTGGCATTGGTAGTCTAGTGGTTAGGCTGCCCGACTTGTAATCGGAAGGTTGCGGGTTTGAATCCCAGCTTTGGGGACACCAATACCCGGGTACCTGTGTACCCGCCCAGCCCTATTTTGCACAGTGTCAAGCAAGCCTTCTCCTATCAGCTGTTATTGTTCCAGATTCTTCTACCAGTCCGACCGTAAGAGGCCCGGAGTGTCTCCTCTGCGAGTTCCTCATGAAAGAGCTCTCCGCTCTGATTGGTCACAATGCCTCAGAGGCAAAAGTTGAAGCTGAGCTGGAGAAATTGTGTACCTTGCTACCCTCAACGGTGTCAAAGAAGTGCGAAGAATTTATCGATCTTTTCGGGCCCATCGTCATCAAGATGATCATCCAGGGCGTTCCTCCGGAGAGAATTTGTGTTGAAGTTGGACTCTGTGGGAACAAAACAAAATGTAATTCTCCTAAGAGTGAGCTTCTCCCTGTCTACAGCTTCTCCTCTGCCCTCCCCACAGCGACGACCTGTACTAACGACCACTGTTCCATGACACCCGTTGGTTTTTCCTATATTTATCCTTCCCATAGTGGTCCCTGCCCAACACGGCCAGTCATTTTTCACGGCAAAACGGCCTCTCAACCTACCCACAGCAGTACCTTCTGAGCAGATTGCTGCAAAATATTTCCTGCTCCAACTCCAAGCCAGAATACCTGCTGTGCTTCTATGGATCCCAACAGCTTATTATGCAAGCCCCTCGGCTCAAGCTATGCTTTATCTGTGTTGTTGATTGGGGGGGGGGGAATTGCACTTCATGAGACTAGAGTTTCCTATCATGTATACATGTCGAAAGTGACAATGATACAGACCTTCTCCTATAACAGTCACTGTTCTCTGGGATCTTTAGTGACCGTTATGAGCAAATTTGACTTTATTAGAATTACAATTGTTTGAGTTATTTTCCTTTTTAAATTTTTTTCTTATACAGTCTTAGCTATTTCTCATCTTTCTCACAACAATGGGAAACACTGATCATCTATCACAGGACCCAAATGATCGCAACAATTGTTTGCCCTGCCTGTGTTTTCGATGTTGCTTTGTCCTCTTAGAAATTTCCTTCTTTTTTTTGTTTTGTTGCCATGTTTACGGTTCATTGGTGAAAAGGGACACATATCATCAGCTGACTTCTTGTTTTTCACCATCACCAAATTAAAAGATGTGACTTCCACTCACTGGTTAAAGGTAAAAAGTCCCTGATGTGCCTTGCTCTAAGTTGTAACAGTAGATATAAGAATCCAATTGATGATAGATGATAGATGAAATTTTGGGCCCGATATTATTCAACTTTCTTTGTCTCCTTACCCCGTGTTCTCTAACATTCTATTTTCTTCTTTTGTAGCACTAAATATTTTTGGTCAAAGCAATGCTATTTACTTGAGTCTATTTTCCTTTCTTTTTTATTTTTCCAGTTGCTGGGGTGAAAAAAGAAAACATCGATACTTGTTCCGTGTGCCAATTTTTGATGGAACAGGTTGATCTACTGGTGAAACAAAGCATTACTGAGGTAAGATAGGAGGGTGTGATGTGCAATAAATTGTGTAGGTATTTCTTTCCATAGTGTTTTAAAACGTTGGAATATTGTGCAGGTGGTTGGCAGGAGCTCTCTTTTTCCATCTTTGTGAATGTACTTATTGTCCTTATTTATTTCCTGGTGCTGAAATTATTTTAGGGGGTTGAAAGTGCCGTAAAGCTGAAAGTTCTTTAGCAATATTTGTATTTAAAGATACCTACCGACTGACAGTGTTAGTAACTCTTTTCTTCTTTATTCAACTTACATGGCATTAAATTTAGTCCGTAGACCAAAGCTATTCGATCAGTATTTGTACATATACCATAACCTACCACCCTCTGTGTTGTAATGGTGAGGCTCTTTGCCCTCCATGCCGAGGATGTGAGTTCAAGGCCTACATGGGTCACTTTGTTTGATCAAGTATACGTTCATTTTTCTTCTGGGACTGTCTCTCTCTCTCTCTCATCTTGGGTTGGCCCTGACAGGCAAAGTCAAAGCACCCTGTCACTTAAAAGCCCCTACAGTTTTGCTAGATAGGTTAAATCAAACCAAACCAATACATGATTGGTGCACTGCAGCAATGGCAGTGATGTGTGTGAACGTGGTATTTGCATCGTTGATGTTTTTATGTTTATTTGTTATTCAGGTATTAAGAATGTCATTGAATACACCATTTGCAATTAAATTTTCCTAAGGGGATTTATGAAGTCTTTTATAAAATCTCTTTCACTCTCCTCCAGGCGAAAGTTGAAGAGTTTCTTAACAAGGTGTGCACGGAGATCCGTACGGACTGGCAGCAGCAGTGCCGTGAACTGGTCCAGATGTATTCCCCGGAGATTGTTGAATTTATCAAGAAAGGACTCGACCTGAAAAGTTTCTGCTCCTTTGTTGGTGTGTGCGCACAGACGGAAAGTGCAGGTCAGTGAAATAGTGGGATTTTTTCAAGATTTGAAATTATGGGCTGGTCACCGAAGTCTTGAACTTTCGTTTGTTGAGATTATATTTAACTTTGCTATATCATGTGGTTGATGTAGGTTATTTCTTAATTTGTTGTGTGGTATTCACTGTATAAATGCAATCCATTATTGCTAGTCACTTTTGATAAAAAAGGATTTTATCTGTGGCTTAGCTGAAGATCCAGAGATACCCCAGAAGGGTAAGGGTTCGAATCCCACTAATGCTAGGAGAAAAAACAGCAGGAGGGCACCCAGGAGTCATGACCTGGTTGTGGCCCGGCCCCCTAGAGTGTCAGGAAGATAGGACCGAAACACTAGCTTGAAGGGGGATTTTCCTCTGAAGATCTCCTGCTGTCCGCTCGCCCACAAATTTCCAATCTCTGTCAATTATTAAAGTTACGTTAAATTTCCCTCACATTTTTATGACTTTTTAGGACATTCTAGAAAAAGGGAGTAGGTTGAGGTACAGCTATCCGTATTATGTCATGTTCACTTTTGCTGTATCATCTCTATTTTCTTTCTTTGTTGTCTATCCACTCCTCTCCACCCTTGAAATGCTTTTTATTGGTCTTTTATATTATGACAATGAACGATAGCAAGACAAATGTTTATTTTGGCTTGAATTGCATTAATAACATTGGAATTGTAAGTATTGTATTCATGTATTTGTTCACAGAGAAGATCAAGAGTTTGATGTTTGAGCCTGAGCGACCGAGAGCCCCTGAGGTGATGGAGTACTGTAGTCTATGCAAGTTTGCCCTGTACGAGGTGCAGAATGTCATGTCTCATCCCAACTGGCAGGTCAGTCTCTTGCTTTGTTGCAATCACTCGAACTTCTTTGTCTTTCCTTACTTTTCTTTTCTGCTTTATTGTGTAAAACTTTAACCATACAAAGGGTTGTTTTAGCACTACAACTCTGGTGAGAGATATCCTTGTATCTCAAGTGTGAAACATCAAAACTTGATATTTCACATGTGAAATAATACTTTTTGCCACGTTGCGAGCGCGTTCACTATCTAGTTTGCATAAAATTCTTGCTGTTTTTGTGCACAATTAATAGCAGTAAATGGCTTTTCTACCACCCCTTTGGGTTCAATAGCGATGCCTGTTCTTGTAGAACACCCAGATTTACTAAGGAAACTTGAAGATTCCATTCTCTGTGAGGCTCTGCCGCCTCTGAAGTGACATTGCATTGTTACGAGGGGTGTAAAACCAAAGCATAACCAATCCAAACCCCTTGCTTTTCTTCAGGAAATTTGATTTGAAAGAAAATAAAAATAATGTTTTTGTTCATTGATACTCTAACAATCTTTTTATATGCTTCTTATTCTCATGTGTATTTTCCTCTTGCTCCCAGTCTGAGGCCAAGGCTATTCTGTACAAGATGTGCAGTCTGCTCCCAGAAGGCAAAGCCAAATGCAAGTTGTTGGTGGACTACAAGTTCCCGTCGCTGGTCAAGGAGATTCAAGCATTCCGATTCCCCATCTCTTTTTGCCAGGAAATGAAAATGTGTGAAGCGCCCAGAACCAGTGAGTTATCTTTCTTTCCTTTCTCTCTTTGTTGTGTAGGTACTGTGGTCTCTGTTTCAGAACTCACCAGATAATATGTAGTGTAAATCCTCTTGTATGAGACAAAGAGTGTTTCAAATTTTGCCACGTTCAAGTCTACCCATGGCTTATTGACTCAATAATTCTGAAAAATCAATATCCAATGGTTAAAAAAAATAGTAAAACCATTCCTCCCACATGTAAGGTCATTACAGTATTGTATTGATGGATGGTAGACCTTTTTAAGCAAGGATTATTTGGTACAATCATCTGTAGACACAGCTGTTAGCAAACAACAGTAATTTGTGTGTATCAGATTGTATTATGCGCTATACAAAGATGGATTTGGATGCGCTCATGCATTTTATGGGCTATACAAATGCAATCCATTATTATTATTGTTTTTATTATTATTACTAGTGCAGATCCCCGTTCAATGAACGGGATGCGGGATTTCTATCTCTATTATAAAAGAATCGTT
>JAUKPP010251012.1:0-11170 GCA_032273245.1 Phyllaplysia taylori
ACCATAATGAATAACTTAAATACCGCAAGCCCGCGTTGCTGATGGGCAAGAGACGAGAGAGAGTAGGTCGGACTCCGTGAAGGCAGATTGGGTCCAGAGAAGTGAAGATTGTTGCATCGAAACGCCTTCGTATCACAGCCTAGTTCCGGACATGTTATTGGGTGGGTTTCTATTCGTCTGGTTTAATGTTTGCACGCTCCTTTTCAAAACGTTCGACACTCTCATTATTCCCACCCCACTTTTTAGCTCCCTCTTTCTTTCTCAATATTAACTCTCTGTATTTCTGTCTTTCTTTCTCGTTCTTTGTTCGACTCTTCTCTCTATTTCTCTCTCTCTCTCTCTCTCTCTGTCTCTCTCTCTCTCTCTCCTCTTCTCTCTCTCTCTCTCTTTCTCTCTCTGGCTTTCTCTTTTCTTTCTTTCACTCTTTCCCTTTCCCCATCTCCTCCCCAGCTCTTACCTCCCTCTTTCTTTCATAATATCTCTCTGTATTTCTGTCTCTCTTTCTCGATCTTTGTTCGACTCTTCTATATTTCTCTCTCTCTCTCTCTCTCTCTCTCTCTCTCTCTCTCTCTCTCTTCGGTTTTCTCTTTTCTTTCTCTCACTCTTTCTCTTTACCCCTCTCCATATCTGCAAGATTTTCTTTCTGCCTAAAAAGCTCTATCTTTGACACACTACCCCCCCCCCCCTCTCTCTCACTGTCTTTCTATCACTTTTCCTCTCTTTCTCTCTTTCTATTGTTCTCTCGTACTTTCTCGCTCTGTTCCTATTTGTCTGCTTCTCTCTTTGTCTATCTGCAGTCAATCTCCTTAATCTATCTCTGAATGTCTCTCTCTCTCTTTCTCTCTCTCTCTCTCTTTCTCTCTCTCTCTGTCCCTCTATGTTCCTCTTTTGTCCCTCTCTCTATTCCTCTCTCTCGTACATCGTGTCTCTCATGGTTTTCTCTCTCTCGCACCCACGCCTCTCTCCTTTTCTTCTCTCTCTCTCTCTCTCTCTCTCTCCCTCTCTCTCTTTCTTTTTCTCTCCCGACAACGCCATCCACAGTGAAATAAAAACTTTGATGACATTCAAATTACGTTCAAGACAGAATCGATGCTAGACATTTAACCCTTGTCACCCCATTAGAGAGGGTAAATTTCCTTGACAGCGGGGGACGAGATCCGGATGTGACATTCGGTAATACGAATAATAAGTTAAAGGGATATTAACCGAAACTCAAATTCTATGCGTGACAATAAATACTAGTTGTTTGAATTCAGATTTCCATAGTAAAAGAGACGTTTATAATTACCTAATTCGTTTTCTAATTCAATGACTAAGTTTTCTTTCAAGAATCGCTTTGAAGAGGAAATTGGATATAGATTTGCTTGTTGGACAAGAAAGTACATTTATAATCCAAAATATTCTGGTTCGTCCATCGAAAACAATTATTTTCATAGAAAAATATGGCTATTTGAATAATTGGATCGACACCTGATAATCCGTATTTTATGCATTACAAACAATAATCGTGTGAGTTTAATGCGGGCAGAGAGCGTAATAGCGCATTAGAAAACGTTTCCTGGGTGGGCAGTTTCGCACATTCTTTCTTACTTCCTGTCTAAATAAGAGGGAGAGGGAGAGAGAGAGAAAGAAAGAGTGAAAGATAAAGAGAGTGAAGGAGAGAGAGGGGGAAGGGAGAGAGAGAGAGAAAGATAGAGGGGAAAGCGAGAAGGAGAGAATGAGAGAGTGTTTGGTCACTCCCTCTAAAGAATAGAAGAAAAAAATAAAAATAATTAAACCTCAGGTTTTAGAAAGCGAAAACGCATAAATGATAGCAGGATGGACAGACAAAAAGCTTCTTGACAAACAAGCAAGAGCACACTGGTAAACAGAATTTATCGCAAAGAAACAAGCAAATACTGTGCTTCACTAACTAAACAACGAAATGGCCCAACTTTTGTACTTCAAAATGAAATGGGAATTTTCAATAAAACTCACAGTATTTTTCAGAATAAAGGACTGAGCTAACCTGCTATAAATTTCAATCTTTTGTTAACTTGCCCACTATTTTATTGAAGAAGAGCTTGGTACCTTTCTTTGTAACATAATATCTATATAGAGCAGGTGTTTAGCTTTGAGGTTTTAAAATGCAAACAGCTTAAAAGTCATCTTTATCTCTATGACATATTAATAAGGTGTTGAAATATCATCGGATCGGGCTACAGTCTTCCGTTTTACAACTCAGTCCAAGTTTTCTTAATAAAAATAGGTGTGGATACAGTCATTGGCGTATAAATAATAAAATGTTGCTGTCTCTGCTGCTTTAGCAGCTGATGCTGATGCTAATGCACTGCTGCTGCTACTGATGCTTATCACTTTTCTTATCGCTGTATTTTCAGTTCTTTTCTTCTCTACTTTTTCGTCCACATCGCAATAATTATTGATAAGCTCGACTCGTTTCCATGGCAACCACATAGTGCGTAAAGTCACAGAAATCATAAACGGCAACGAGCCTCACTTTATCCCCCTCATCACGTCATTTCCTGTCCAATACAGACGGGGAGTAACTCCAAGTAACTCCAAGCGACAAAGAGTTCCCCTACAATAAAATCCTCCACAAGCCATTCAGTCAGCCCAGCCATCAATGGTCGTAGTTCTATCATAGAGCACAAAACGAGTGAAGCGCGGACGGTTCAGCGCGTCTTGGGGTCAGATCGTACATTGAATTACATTGATTCTAGTCTAGAGGGTCGCAAAGACTTGCACTCTAAGACTTGTGTATGATGGGATAATCGGAACGTGGCGTGTGGAGTTATCTTCTCTTTTCTCTCTTAGTGCTACACCGCCTCTTTCGGTTTTGTGATCAGTGGGGGAAGAAGGGATGGGGGGGGGGGGGGGATAGACATGCAAAAGGAAGAGAGGGAGTGAATGACAGAGTGAGCGAATGAGGGAGTGAGGGACAGAGAGAGAGAGAGGTATAGAGAGCGAGAGAGGGAGTGAGGGACAGAGGGAGAGCGAGAGAGGGAGTGAGAGACATAGAGAGCTAGAGAGAGAGAGAAGGGAAGGGAAGGGGGAACTGGGATGGCAGCTTAAAGGGGCAAAAAATCAAAACTTTTTAAACTTTTGTAAGGGCGACTATTGTGTAGTGCTTAAGTTTTTCGCCTATCATGCGGAAATCCGGAGCTCGATCACCACGTGCAGACAAGCGTCCGCAGTTCTAACCCCGGGTTGGCCCGGAAACGACGGGTCCAAGCAGTGCTTCTTTTAAATGACTTTACAGTGTTGCAGGGGACGTAGAACTGGCTACCAAACCAAAACAGTGTTGCAAGGGCCTTGAAACTGGTAACCAAACCAAATCACTGTTGCAAGGGACGTAAAACTAATTACCAAACCAAACCAAAATATTGTTGCAATAGAAGTAGGACTAGTTATCAAACCAAACCAAATCACTGTTGCAAGGGACGTAAAACTGGTAACCAAACCCAAATAGTCGAAGAATCAGACCATACCGAAGTTCCTGTCAACCATCCGCATACAAATAAGTGGAGAGCGCGCGTATCTCTATGGCTATTGGTCGATATAAGTGTCCAATGTACTCTAACCGCTTCTACACAATTTCGCCCCAGGTCAGAGCGGGAAACCTTGCTATTGTCTGCTCATTTTTGCTGGCTAACACACGAGAGAGTTGTTACTTTTAACGAATAGTTTTAAAGGATTCGTGAACCAAATTTACATTTTGTGCTGGATAAATAAACACCCGTTCTTCGGATCCAGACTTCAAAGTCTGTCTCTTGTCAGCTCGATCTAGACAGTTGTTTTCTTTAATTTCCATTTTCAATTGGTATTTGTTATTTCCCCTCCCACACACACGACGTGTTTGCGCCTGGACTTGCTCCGTTTGGTTAGCTTGGTTACCAGTTTTACGTCCCCTGCAACACTGTAAGGTCATTTAAGAGACGGGCTACTTCGACCCTGCCTGCCAGGGCCAACCCAGGACGAGAGGGAAAAATTCCAGCAGAATAAAACTCAGATCGTCCGCGACCGGGGATCGAACTCGGGTCTTCTACATGATTAGTGAAGACCCTAACCGTTACATCACAGCGCCGGTAGAGATTTTATGTGGTCACTATCGGTATCTAAGTAATTGCTCCATCAGGTAAGGTTTTGTAGCGTAGACATTTTTGTTGAGGAAAAAACAGTAATACATGTCGTTTGCAATATCTGGGAATGCATTTTAGAACTCTTAAATGAGGACAAAATTAAAAATGTAGTGAAAAAACAAGACAATCTCACTCTTCTTAACGAATCAGTGGCGATCGTCACAATGCTTAAAGTAAGTACCTTTCGGTTGTAATAAGTTATATACACCAGAAGTTTGGTCATAATGTTTAGGCTAACAAAATATTACCTTTATCAACTTAATATCGTATTCATTACGTCTTTGAACTTAATATAACGTTGGCATACAACGAACAAAATATGACGTTCATCAACTTAATATCGTATTCATTACGTCGTTTAACTTAATATAACGTTGGCATACAACGAAATTTTCCCCCTTTTTATTGTACAGATCATCGCGGACAAAAAAATTCATATTATTAAGCTGATTTTCTTAGATTATTTTTAAATAATAGATTTGAAGATTCCAGGAGTTTTGACTTTTGCAAGTTTACAGTCGACCCAACTCTATCGATGTGGAGTTTTGTTTGTGTTTTTCTAATCCCTTAACCCCTGGTTTGGTTTCTTGTTAGTGGCTTGGTGGTGAGCCTGTGTTAGCCCCTTTGCCTCTCGACGGTGTTTTGTGGATGGATGACGACTTAAAGTATCAAACTGTGTCACTTGCTTGGTTTTTTATTTCCCGCCTTCTAGATCGGTGATCTTTTGGGGGATGACTTGTTTTATCTGTGAATGATAATTGTTGGTTATCATAAAGGTTGCTTCGTGCCATAAGGATAATTTTGATTTGTGATGGACTCTGAGAGTATGCAAGTAGTAGTAAGGAGTGGGGTATTTATAGAGGCGCCAGCCTCAGCTGTTTTAGCCTATACAGAGCAATGCGAGGATATGGGTTGATAAGACCAACACGAAGAAATTGCCATAGGACAAACTATGATATTTTTTTCAAACAGTTTTTGTTCATACGTCATTCAGTGTATCCCTCGCACTTTTACAACAGCATTTTTGCAGACGTCGTAATTATCATTATGTAAACAAAATATGCAGTCTCTTGGTCCTTCCCTTAGGATTTCCTAATCGATTTTTGTCAAAGGGAAATCAATAATAGATTTCTCTACTTCAACGATACCTAGTTCTATGAATGACTTTCAATATTCACGAAATAGACCTTTTGATTGTCAAAGTACTTTACTTTTTCATTACTTTCTCCTTCCGTCGTGCAAAGATATTTTGCATTTGAGCAACATAATATTTAAACACATATCATAGACAAAAAGACAAACTTTAAAATTAGTTTTAAATATTACCCATAATTTCCATTTTATTCGATCCCCTTTTACTTTTTTGTCTTGGACTAAGCATTGTTTTTCCAGTAACTTTCTTTAACAGCATCATGCAGCCTCTGATGTCTTTCAATTTGAATGTTCCTTTTATTTATAACATTAAGATAATTTTTCAATTTAATCAATCGCTTCCTGCAACTTGTTCCCTCTCTCCACCCACTTAAATGATAATCAGAGTCACTCAGCCATGTTTTTAAAAACCTTTTAACCTGACCTACCTCTCGTTAACACCACTGATTATATTTCGTTATTGATAAAAAACAATATTATTTTACAAGAAAACACACGCAGGCAGTCTATATTTGTTAGTGATGTCGTTAGTGCTGTTCTTTAGCGGTCTTACTTTTTTTTTAGCAGAACTTGTGTTTTCAATGTGTTTAGATTATATTATACGAGATCTTAGATGATACCATCATGCCATGCACTTGTTAGATTCGTGTACATTTATTTTTGTAGTTTTAAGTTCTTCACAATTTCGATTAAAACACAATTTTCACAACAGATGCCTGCTTTTTTTTGGTTGCTTTTCCCTACTTTATAATATCTTATATACCTTCTTAGTTTTTGGGGTTTTTTTCATTTTATATTTTTTGTCACCATTTCAATTCGGGAAATAATACAAAATCACTTTTGGTTGCACCGGGTCAAAGTCGAACACAACTCTTTGGTTGAATCTTTTTTTAAGATTACTTTTTATTTCTAACTCTTTTCAAAATATTCTAGATTGTTTTATTTCACTATCATATTACATGGGCGCTGCAGATAGTTTTTTTACATTGTGATTGATCTGTTTAGGACATGCCTGTGATAGATTCAACGTTATTGTAGCTGTAGTTGATTGTTTGTATCAGTGATGTAATATTTATTAGAAGAGGTTTTTGTCTCGACGATATGGGTTTAGCATCAAGGATTATAGCCTACAATGTTGTACTAGCGAGCAGCAAACGCGGTTGGAAATATTTTATTCCTTTAATTGTTGTCCTCTCTTCTTCTGTCTCTGTAAGTCTGCAATTTGTCACTATCTCTCTCATTCTCTCTCTCTCTCTCTCTCTCTCTCTCTCTCCGCTCTCTCTCAGCTATATCTTTGCGCACTCCCTCTTTCTCTCTCTCTCTCTCTCTCTCTCTCCGCTCTCTCAGCTATATCTTTGCGCACTCCCTCTTTCTCTCTCTCTCTCTCTCTCTCTCTTTCTCTCTCTCTCTCTAGCCCCTACATTTCTCCTCCTCTTCCTCTTCGCCCTCCTACTCTTCTTCCCCCTCCTCCTCCTCCTACCCCTACCCCCTCCCCTCCTCCTTCCTCCTTCTCCTCCTCCTCATCCTCTTGCCCCCCCCCCCTCCTCCCACTCTTTTTCTTCTTCGTCCATTGACCTCTCTCTCGCTTATCCTCTCTTCCTTTTAAATTCTCAAAATCCAAAACCTCTCACTGAAAGGTAGATATTTGGGAAATTGTTTAGTAATATGTGTGTATGTGTGTGTGTGTGTGTGGGGGGGGGGGGGGGGAGGGGAGGATTATATGTACTGCTCAGCTTCTTTGGTGTTTTTTTTAAACAGAGGAAGTGTGAAATATCTTGATTTAAATTTGGCTGAAACAAAAGACTTAAGTGTTTCAATCTTGTACTATAAAAGATAGCAGACAGTAAGGGAGGTTGAAATAATATCAGCAGAGCTATATTTGTTATTGTAGAGGTTTTAACATACTCTTATATGGAAGGTGAAATTGTAAACCATGTAATGTTTGATGCAAAACAATAGAACACTCACAAACACACAAAAAAACAGAGGGTTTTGTGTTTCTTAGGGGGAGGGGGGGTGGACAGATCTGCTGCCTAAGTGCAATGCAATAAAAATAAACCTTGGTTTTTCTAGCATAAATACCAAGTATGGGACTGAACTATTAACTGTTTTAGACTAGATATTCGCTTTCCCTTATTTTGTTGACTTAGCCTAGCAGAGAATATTGTGTTTCGTGACTTGGTGATATGTTTATATACCATTATTGCTTGTTCTTTTATTATATGTCTTTTAAAAAATGGAAATGTTTGTGTCTGTTACATTGATATATGTTGTTGTTTAAAAAATATACTATGGTGAATGACAATGAATTGTGATAGAATTTGCAAGTAATAAACACATTGGATCTAAGCCCAGGTGAATTGACATTGTAAGTATTTTATTTTTCTATACTATTCTCTGTGATATGTTTAGATTTGCATGAAATCTGTTTGAAATATCATATGAGATTATGATGTGGAATCATGTACATGTGCCATATATAGCCTTTGTCATATATATATATATTATGCTCACATTTTATGTCTTTTGAATGTTTTTTACAAGTATAATGGACTTTTTAACGAAGCTTTAACGTTGTATTTAGCATTGTTTATAGCTAGAAAATATTTCATAATGCCTTACCACAACTGAGTTGAAATAATGGATTTGGTTAATCGTAACATTTTTTCAAAATCATGTTTAAATCATATGATTGAAAGGTTGTTGTTTCTTTGTAAACATCATAAATTCTTCTCAAAAAGCAATTTATTATGACTAATTTTGTGAATACTGACTTTCAAAGCAGGATTCAGAAATTAAAGATTAAATTAAATGCATTCTATGCATAGAAGCTATACTTTTATATTTCGCTGATATGTTCTAAATGTGTATTTTACATTTGATTAAGTGTATCAGCTCTTCTTATTAAAGATTCATCGCTAGATAGACGAAGAACGAAGGAACAAAAAAAAGGCTGATAGATGCATAGTGTCCTTTTTTCTCCCTCAGAAGGTCAAGCTCGCAGGAAGATTTACACTTTTTCTCTGAGGATAAGTCTAGTGAGGTCAAGGCTAAGATCTTCAAGAACAAGTGAGTTTTCTGTTTCTATGGCGTCATGCTGTGGTTTGTTTGTTTGTTTGTTTGTTTTAGTTGAAAGAGTGGACAAGGCATAGACAGAGAAGAAAAAGAAGAGGAAGAAGAAGAAGAAATTTAATGGGGATCACGCCGGCACCGTCCCGGGATCGAACCCACGACTAATGACATGAGAGACAGACACCACTAGCCTCTAGACCACGAGAGCCCCCTCATGCTGTGGTTTGACTTCAAGTTTTTACATCATTTGCAACACTGCAAGGTCTGTTAAGAGACAACTTGCTTCGACAGTGGCAGTCAGGACAGCTACGCATAGGATCGAACTTGTTTGGTTTGGTTACCAGTTTTACGTCCCCTGCAACACTGTAAGGTCATTTAAGAGACGGCTACTTCGACCCTGCCTGTCAGGGCCAACCCGGGCTGAGAGTGAAAATTCCCAGCAGAAAATATCCAGATCGTCCGCGCTCGGGATCGAACCGGGGTCTTCCGCATGACAGGCGAAGAGTTTAACCATTACACCGCATCGCAGGTCTCGAACTCGTGTCTTCCTCGTGATAATCTCAGATGCTAACCATCACACCACAGCGCCGGTGGGAGTTTTCTGTGTCTTTAGTGTCATGTTCTTTATTTTAAATCAATGTTTGTACCTCTTCTTATAACTATTATAACATTCTACCAATTAAGTGCATGAAGATCATAATAATAATAATAATGAGTAGATTTATATAGCGCCCAATCCCGTGCTGGGCTCTAGGCGCTTTACATCGATAATACAGTCATACATAATGCAAAATCGTTCTCATAGAAATCACTTACTCGTACCCTTACCATAACACACACCACTCTCATGCAGGTGAATAAATAATAATAACACTTATAATTACTATATCTGTCTAAAGAACAAACAACATTTGTAATCAGACAGAAGAGAAAAAAGGAAAAGAAAAGCAAAACAAGCCATTGTGATTTATTTGACTAAAACTTGAATCACGTCTGGTGATTGAAGAGAAGATAGAGATTGTGTGTGTATATGTGGGGTGGTTTTTTTTGTGGGGTTTTTTGTGTGTTTTTTTTTGGGGGGGGTCCTTTTGTTTTGTTTTTGGTTTTGGTTTTTGTTTCTATTTTTGTTTGGGTTTCTTTTTTTTATTTATTGGGTGTTGTTGTTTGTTTGGGGGTTTTTTGGGGGGAGGGGTGCTTGTATCACTCTCTCTCTCTCCCTCTCTCTCTCTCTCTCTCTCTCTCTCGATCTATCTGTGTGTGTGTGTGTGTGTGCAAGTGTGTGTGGATGGGGATGGGGAGGTGTGCGTGTATATGTCTGCGTGTGTATGTGTGTGTAAGTGTGTGTGTGTGTGTGTGTATATGTGAGCCGCGTGCGGACGGGGATTGGAATTGGGGGGGAGGATGACAACATTTTATTTTGCCGCCAATTTGGCCAAACCTGGCAGGGAATAAAACACCGGTGTATGGAACTACGCCCAATCTTGATCAAACGTCACAAGAAATGATCAATCGAAATCCTCGTCCTGACAGAACATTTGTTGCCGAGTCTGAGGAATCCATTAGGTGGTATGCATCATTTATTCTATTTGCTTCTGAGAAAGGAAAAAATAATAATGTGTTTTCCGCGTCTGCAGGGAGAGAGTGTACCGTACTCAAATCAATGGCGTGTGATTTTATGCAGGAAAAAATTACTGAAAGAGAGAGTGCGTTTAATTTCTGTTGCTTTGAGATGGTTCTCGGTACCGAAATGAACTTTCAGGATCGATGGAGCCGGAAAAACAAACAAACAAATTTCTGTTGGTTCATGGATGGTTGTTTATCTTCACTAGTGTCCATAAGAAGAAAAGTGATACCATTTGCTCACTTAAGTTTCTGCGCCCGCGAAAACAAATCGAAAGCTCAGTGTTAATTTGAGCCTGCTTTAGATTTTTGCAGAACGAAAATATGACTTCAACTTATTGACAGAAACACAAAGTGTAGTACATTCGCCTTCAGAGAAATGATGAGATCGTACAAGATAAGTCTGAGCTCCGGAAATGAGTGACTTTCCTAATCATCTGAACCTGTAGAACTGAATGCAGGGGTAGCTTGGTGGAAAATTACGTGGGAACTACGTGGGTCTGTACTTTTGATGTTTGTAGCCTGTCATTGGCCAGAGTATTGATCTATTGTAGATCTGGGAGGGCAGGGAGAGAGATGGAGGCGGGCAGAAAAGGGGCGGGAAAGAGAGAGGGGGTTGGGAGGGACAGAGTAAGAGAGAAAGAGAATGAAAAGTAGACTTATAAGAGTGAGAGAACGAGATAAGTGTTGAGAGAGAGAGAGAGAGAGAGAGAGAACGACACAGAGAGAGAGACAGACAGACAGTAGGAGATGTAGATAGAAGGAAAACAATGAAGAGAAATCAAAGAAAAAGTTAAAAGACTAAGAGGAGAGTGTGCGTGAGAGGGGGAGAAAAAAATAGAGATAGAGAACAAGATAGAGAGAGAGAGAGAGAGAGAGGATTAGAGCAAACTATAGAGAGATGGAGTAGACAAAAAATAGAGGGAGGAGTAGAAAGGGAACTTCAGAGGACAACCAACTGAACTGAAAAATGATGTGCAAAAAGTGAAACAGAAATGTGTATCTTCGGCTCAAAATCACGGCTATATTCAACTCGGGAACACGATAATACTGTACCTTTATTGCTGTCACAACTAGAAACGAATGGATCTCCCTTGCGTCGGGGGTAGATCTAAACCTGGAAGGGGGTCATTAGGTCAACCGCCCACCCACTGCAAAATGGCGGGGGGGGGGGGGGGGGGGGGAAA
>JAUKPP010251023.1:2500-12689 GCA_032273245.1 Phyllaplysia taylori
GCCATATCCAACACTGGTAGACCACAAAAGGGAGTCTTAGATCGTACCAGAGATTGGAGAACTTGAGAGGACACTAGGAGGTCGCAAAGCTCATCCCTCCCGTCGTGTGGAGATACACTTTGCCGGCACTTTTCAGCCTTGACTTATTTTCTTTTTCTGCTCTACTTCCCACTTACTTTAGGTCATTGAAGACTTGTTGTGGAAGAAAAAAGCAGAAATATGTATATTAGATAATATCTGAGATTCTTCCCTGGAGTCTGTGGTGGAATGGTTAGGCTGTTCGCCTATCACGTAGATGACGTGAGTTCGTTCCCCACGTTTAGGCCGCGCGTCCACTGACATGTTTTGTCAGTTACAGGCAAGGCTCATCTATACTGTATATGATGCATACATATGAGCCTTGCCTGCAACTGACAAAACATGTTAGTGGACGCGCGGCCTTAACGAGCATCTCCGTCTCTTTGCCGGAATGTTTGGTTAGTTTAGTTTGGTTACCAGTTTTACGACCCCAGCAACACTGCAAGGTCATTTAAGAGACGGGCTTCTTCGACCGTGCCTGTCAGGGCCAACCCGGACTGAGAGGGAAAAAATTCCAGCAGAAAAAAACCCAGATCGTCCGCGACCGGGGATCGAACTCGGGTTTTCCGCATGATAGGCGAAGAGCTTAACTATTACACCACAGCGCCGGTTTGTCAAAAGCAAGATACAATTAACATATATGCACTCAAGATAATAAGGTTTTATTGTGTTTATAAAAATTGTATTCAAGAGACTGAAATTCCAGAGCATGTCACCGCGTTTGCCACAGTCCTCTTCACTGTTGAATATGATAAGAAATTTGATAATGCTTTATACAGTTTGTTCTCTCAGCTTTTCCGTTCAGCCACTTAAAGCTCTTGCACATTCATTAAAGTCTACGTTCAACGTATCTAACAAGAGTTATGCTTTACAATGTAGTTTGGAGTTATTATTTATGGAGACGCCAGCTATTTTGCTGATTTCGCCTTTTGTAAGAGTTATGAAATAGAACTGGATCCCTCTAGCAGTTCGGAATTTTTATAATGATTTTAAGGACAATCCATGACGCAGATTCATGTATACCTTATACATATTGGTTACATAAGACACTTTTGCAAGTATGCCTACTCGGAAGAAAGGATATGTCACGTGTGACATGCGCACAGCACTCGGCTGTTTTTTTCTTTCTTCTTTTCTAAGAAAAGCCGTTTTGTAATTGATAATAACTTCTGACTCACCCTTCATTTCCAAGTCACCCTATACCTATCTGCCAATCTTCGTCTGATATTAATACATTGACGTGTTAAGTCATTAAGCCTGTCGTCAAATTCTTTCCCTTTTTCCCCGGGGAAAAAGTTGTGCATCCTCTGAATAGGCCTTCATTATTATTGAAAAAACAACACACAAACAAATAAACAAAACTCAGAGAGGATGACGAAAACAAACACCAGCAGTCATTATAAGGGAAATTCTATACCAACAATAACTTTACATCGTACATAGATACATGTATGGCATGCCAGTAACCTGCATTAAAACCCTATTGCTTTGTGCAGGAGACAATATTCTTTCGCTAAAAGTGCGTTTTAAACTTGAAACTTCTTTAGGGACGCATTTTTATACGTTGATAAATGTCCACGTTAGCCGTCCTTACAAAACAGGCTCAAAAGTATAGTTTTTGACACACAAAGGGAAAAACCATGCCAAGATAATCTGACAGATACTACGAAACCCTATGGAAAATTAGTTTTCTGAGAATTTGGAAGGAAAAAAAACATGCTAAGATATCTGACAGATACTACGAAATCCCATGAAAAATTAGTTTTCTGAGAATTTGAAATTCTTCATGACCATTTGAGGATTCCAGATGTTTTTAATTCGTCTAAGGTCATTGCTTGCGAGATTGGGAGCACCAACATAATACGTTTGAATGTGAAGTGTTTTGTAGCATGACACAGCCTTTGTTAATAAGATTATACGGACAGACTTACAATAGGATCGTACCCGCTAGACTCTGGTTTGCTATTAATGGAACCTGTGCTGTCTTGTGTCTTTTCATTTAGATTGCTGGTAGCTTTTTTTGGTTGGTTTTGCTTAGGGTTTATTGTTATATGGCGTATGAGTATGAATGAATGATTTCTATGAGAACGATTATGCATTATCTATGACTGTATTGTTGATGTAAAGCGCCTAGAGCCCAACACCGGGAATGGTCGTTATACAAATCTACTCATTATTATTATTATTATTATTATTACATGTATTAGTATTATTATTATTATTATTATTATTATTACATGTATTATTATTATTATTATTATTATCTTTATATAGGGATTTTCCGCCAAGACAATTTAAGTAACAATTAGTATGTATAATGTGGCAAAACGGCCATTCAAGAGGAATGATTCTATTATATATTGTTCTTCTTTCCCCGGGGAACATGAATTAAGAGTGATTTTTGGCTTATTGTTATCACTTTTCCTGTGCAGAAGAAGGCTTACGTTGTTACTCTTTGCTATTGTCGTTGCTGCTACTTAAAAAGAAAATAGTGTTGCCTTTTATAACAAGTGTACCAACTACATAATATTCTTTTCAAAACATTCAGATGTGATTCCTTCCAGAGACCTAGATTCTGGAAAAACATTTTCCCTTTTTTAAGTAGGCAGAAAAGGGCTTACGTCGTTACTTTTTGCTATTTTCGTTGCTGCTATTTAAAAAGAAAATGGTGTTTCTTTTCATAACAAGTGTACCAGCTACATAATATTCTTTTCAAAACATTCAGATATGATTCCTTCTAGAGACCTAGATTCTGGAAAAAAAACATATTTTTTAATAGTAGGCTACGTCTAAAGTTACAATAACAATATGTATGTAACAGATATATGACAAGTTTACTTCTCACCCACAGAGATGTGAACACATCCGGGTACAGCTATTTCCTCGAGACGCCAATCTCCACCACACAGCGCAGAGATGAGGACAGGGTGACCTATCTCAACAAAGGTGAGATCACCTGGTGGTCTTTTTCTTTTTTAATGTGGTTTTTTGTCGGTTTTTAGGTAGTGTTGAACCTTCAAGGTCACTTAGGTGCCAGAAATGTTATAATTTGCCAGAAATATTATAATTTGGCTTTTCGCATATGAGTCTTTGCTTCCTTCTCTCTTTTTTTTCTTTCTTTCTATCATTCATTCTTTCTTACTTTCTTTTTTTAAAGGGAGAAGAGGCAGTATTGCCTCTGCTTCATGGCATTTGAAGTGCCGGAAAATAGAATTCACCTCCGCCTTTCTAATGTATTTTTGTTTGTTGCTGTTTTTCTGGTATTACAAACTCCAATGTTTTTGGGTTTTGTTTTCTTGGTGGTGTTTCTTTTTTGTTGATGTTGTTTTTGTGTATTTTTCTTAAAGTTAATCTAATGCCAGGTGATAGATTCATTTGTATATTTATTCTGATTTTACGACTATTTCGACAAATTAGGTCCTTCTTTTGACAGAGAGTATATTATAATTATTGTCATTATTATAATTATTGTCATTTCTAGATACATGTAGAAAATGGAAGAAAACCATTTAAAAAAGATAAATAATTCGATTTTACCCACTTCAAAACATGAAAAACTCTGTTATGCACAGGAAGACAAAATGGTCATAGAAGCAATCAACTGTTGATTCCTCCACAGGTCAATACTATGGTCTTACACTGGATTTCAACAGTCAAGAGCGAGTCATCAAATGTGCCGTTGTCAAGGTAAGTTATAGCGACTGTCCTCCGGAGAGAAGGAGTGATGACGAAATGAAAGAAGAGAAAGTCTACAATATGATAATGCACTGTATTGGCACTTCTCTTCTATTTCTTCTCTCTCTTTCTCTCAATTTCTGTGTGTCTGTGTGTGTGTGTGAGTGTATGTGTGTGTGTGTGTATCTATGTGTGTGTGTGTGCCTTGTTTCACTTCAAATACTTTTTAATGTCTTTATTTATCGAACAGCTTTTTTATTGTGTATGTGTGTGAGGGGAGGGGGGGGGGGGGTGAGTATCTGGTTGACAGATTAAATTATTTGTTACATTGACTGGCTACGAATTGAATCGGTGAATGGTTCGATGGATCGAGTGAGTGATTTAACGAGATATTATTTGCTTAACTAAATGGGTGCGTGAGTATTTTATCCAACGAGTAACTGTTTGGCAAATGATTTGCATTCTCTCATTCTTCGCCTTGTCCAGTCGGTGATTATCTTGGCGTTCCGAGAGGACCGAACAATGGATGAGGAGAGACGAGCTTGGGAGTTTTGGCATGGGAGACAGCACAGCTACAAGCAGAGGATTCTGGATATCGGTGAGTTCTCATGTCTCATGTGATGTCTATGGCTAGAGAATCGGTGGCAAACTATCTATTCACGGCATGTATCTAAGTCACTCGTTCAATTTAAGGGAGTATTTATTTATTAAAATTATTTCTCTTCGGTTATGCATGCATGCTCCGTTTTTCAATGTATTTCAGCCACTCTGTGCATGCATGTGTGCGGATGCGTGAACGTCTTTTTTTTCCTGGAAACGGGCTATTTTTTTCTGTTATTATTATTTGTTACTTTTTTTCTTAGATAGACTGCTTACATAACTATAAAAAAAACATATATGCCAATTTCAGTATATTTTCTGTGATTATTTATTTTGTTTTAGGGAGGGGGGGGGGGGGGGCATAGTTTCTTCTCTGGAGTCTTTGAAGACTATTATGAAGTTCTTGGAAACAAGACTCTATACTTTGCAACACAATCATAGTAAATAACATAATTCTTTTCTTTCTTTTTTTCCTACTTTTCCGGTTAAATTAATTTGCAGAGTAACTATCTTGGGTTGCATGCTGCAATAGGTACAGTCAAAGCTGTCTAAGACGACCACCTAATATCGAGAAAAAAGTGGTCATTTTAGACAGGTGGTCGTCTCAGACAGGATAATGTATAGGAAAATGTAATTTGGGAGTCGATGGATAGTGGTCGTTTGTGCAGGTGGTCGTCTTGAACAGGTAGTCTCTTAAGCAGGTTCAACTGTAAGTCTTTCTTAGGGTGATGAGATCTTTTACTGGACTTTTCCACAGACACGAAAAACTGCCAAGGCGTCCTGCCCCAGAACATTGAGGAGATTGCCTTCAACACTGTGGCCGTCAGGTGGAACCCTATGGACGGTCCTATCAGGGTAAGTTGTCATGTTGATGTTGCGAGTTGGTGGGAGGGTGGGAAAGTGAGAAATGGGAGGGGGGGGGGGGATGAGATGTTAATCTGTTCCTGTGGCTTTTCCCCGTTTGTTTGTCTTTGTGGGGTTTCTTCTCATTTCTTTTCTTTAAACAAGTTTTTTACGTTTCTCGGTTAGTTGTTGTTGGTGTAGTAACATAGTTGTTGTCGTTGTTGGTGTTGATGACGGTGGTTGTTGTTTGTTTTTGTTTGGGTTCTTTTTTGGGGGGGTGGGGGGGGGGGGTGAGATACGCCTCTTCCACTTCCAACGCCCTATACAGAAAAAAGAGAAAGAAAAGAAAGAGGGGACAGTGAGAGGGCCAAAGACAAAGTCAGAGAGAGAGATGGGACAGAGAAAGAGAACAGAGGAGAGAAAGAGAGAGAGAAAGAGAGAGAGAAAGAGAGAAAGAAAGAAAGAGAGAGAGAAAGAGAGAGAGAGAGAAAGAGAGAGAGAGAGAAAGAAAGAAAGAGAGAGAGAGAGAGAGAGAGAGAGAGAGAGAGCGATGCTCAAATATCAACCCTTCTCCCTCCAGGTGAACATCGCCGTCCACTGCCTGAGCACAGACTTCAGCAACCAGAAGGGCGTCAAGGGAATTCCTCTACATGTCCAGATCGACACGTATGAACAGAGTCCGAAGGACAATCACCTGGTGCACCGAGGGTACTGTCAGATCAAAGCCTTTTGTGATAAGGTGAGACACAAACACGTCAACTCACTTTGGTTTGGTCACCAGTTTTACGTCCCCTGCAACACTGTAAGGTCATTTAAGAGACGGGTTACTTCGACCCTGTCTGTCAGGGCCAACCCGGGCTGAGAGGGAAAAAATCCCAGCAGAAAAAAACAGATCGTCCGCGATCGGGGATCGAACCGGGGTCTTCCGCATGCAAGGCGAAGAGACTAACCATTACACCACAGCGCTGGTGTCAACTCACAGTTGATTGGTTTAGGGTTAACCCCCCCTTTCTGAGCATCATACAGTCAAACCTGTTTAAGACGACCACCTACTATCGAGAAAAAAGTGGTCGTTTTTAGACAGATGGTAGTCTTAGACAGGGATAATGTATAGGAAAATGTATTTTGGGAGTCGATGGAAAGTGGTCGTTTGTGCAGGTGGTCGTCTTGAACAAGTGGTCGTTTCAGCAGGTTCAACTGTATTCATAAGGTTATTTATGAGGCGTTACGTTCAATGATGACGTCCATCTGCAACAGGACGGGCGTCGTGCCTTTGGTTTAACGCACCTTTAAGCGCTACAAGGTCGTGATAATATTATATACAAATGAACCTGCTTAAGCGACCACCTGTTCAAGACGACCACTTGCACAAACGTTCACTATCCATCGACTTCCAAATTACATGTTCCTATGACATTATTCCTGTCTAAGACGACCACCTGTCTAAAATGACCACTTTTTTCTCGATATTAGGGGGTCGTCTTAGACAGGTTTGGCTGCACCTGCAATAGAATGATGGATGGAGGTTTGATGAGTCTTCTCTACATTGTACATTTCGCATTTCACTTCTCACGAAGCTGACAAGACTTTCTTCTTCACCAGTCTTTTTTTAATAAGGGCTTGGCTAAAACAGCCAAAGATTCTGACGCCTCCCTAAACAACAATAATAATAATAATAATTGATTGCATTTATATATCGCATTTCTCCGCTCGAAAGCAAGCACTATGCACTTTACAATCATTATTACCCCAGCAGACCAAGTCATTCAGAAACCTTCTCAACCTCCTGGAAAGCATACAGTGCAAGCTGCCATTTTGCAGGCGCTAAAGCATTAACATACTGACAAGATCGTTCTCCGTCTATAGCCGGGTACCCATTCACACCTGGGTAAAGTGAGGAAAATTCGTGTAAAATGCCTTTCCCAAGGACACAACGTCGGGCCCGAGCTGGGATTCGAACCCGCAACCATCTGATTACGAGTCCGGCAGCCTAGCAACTTGACCACCGACACCACTAACAACTAACTTTGATCTAACTAATTTAAAATGAGGGGACTGATTATCACATTTACGTCTTTTTAAAGAAGAATTACTTGGAGACCATTTCCAGATATTATGCCTTTAAGCTCTCCTGCTCAGTGTTTTCGTGTATTTGTTAGGTCCTTTGCCTGCCACGCAGAAGTACGGGAGTTCGATCCTACACTGGACGAACGTATCCGTCTCACGGTTGGGATATTTTGTCCTTTTCGGCCTGAGGTCACCCTGACAGGAAGGGTCAAAATACCCCGCCTCTAAAATGACCTTAGTGGCGTAAAACCCAAACCAAAACCCGCCTTTTTTGTGCTGTATGATAAATGTTGGAGAGGACGCCGTCTGCACCAAAATACGATGCCGACAAGATTCCCCGATCCTGCATTCATACAACTGCCATCTAAGATTTGTTAGATAAAAAAAATGGACAGCTCAAAAGAAACTTGATACCCTTCAAGACTATTAGCGGGCGCTTTTTAAATGGTTGGCGAACAGACGCAGATACTTAGTCTGTGCAGCAGTGTGCTTGTGCTAAGCCTTTGACTTTGCAGAAGAAAATGAATGAAGTCGGTACTATGATTGTAGAGCGCATAGAGCTTGCTTTCGAGCGGGGAAATGCGCTATATAAATGCAATCTATTATTTTTATTATTACTACCATTATTGTTACTGTTGTAACTATTCAACCCATGGTGTCGGGTTCCCTTTGACAGAACTGTGCACCAAACCAGTGGAAAATATAATATTACAAGTTTCAAAAGGTTTCTGTCAAGGTGCAGAAGTTTATGGGGTGCCGATGCCACTTGTAGGCTATTTACTGTTTGCGTGACGCGTTTCCTTAACCCACATCATTTCTTTCTTTTTTTTTCTTTTCTTTTCTTAAAATGAATTTTGATATGACGTGTATTCGTTAACCTTACCAACCTTTTGTTCGCGATGGCACTCGTACGTAGGTTTTTCAAGCAATATTTAAGCAATCAATTTAAATGCTCTACACACAGGAATGCAAGGTCTGGATGAACGGTACTGAATTCTTTACCCTTTTATCTGTTGTTTACAGAGTGAAGGCTGAGTATACAATTTGTTACAAAGTTGTCCTTGGGCTTTATCAAAAGATAAGTGTGCCCCAGCACGGGCACTATAATTCTATAGAAGCGTATGCGCTTTTCTTGAATGGCTGAATCATCCACTTTTAAAAGTAATTTTGACGCGCTTTTTTTTTTTTGGGGGGGGGGGGGGGGCCAGCTTACGTATTTTACTAGCGCTCGTCCCTGGTATAAGCTTCTATGCCACTATGTCGTGACGTCTTCCGAATACGTAGTCATGCATAATTGTCATCACCCAAGTATGAAACAGTATAAACATAATAATATATCGTATACAGTTTCACTTTACCCTGAATCACTCATCATTGTGGTTCATATATTATTATTATATTTCCCATGAGTTGTTTACGCATGTGTCATGAAATCACTAGATCTGCATGATACAGTCTTACAAGAACACATTAATGTTACAACAATGGAGATCTCTATAGAAGGAGCCGGTCTTTTCAACAACTTTTACGACCTTCCGGTCTTAGATGGGGGAGGAGAAGAGGGGGGGGGGGGAGGACAACATAGGGATATTATTTTGCAGCTTGAAAGGATTATAGCGAGTTCTTTTTGGTAGCTCATCTTTACATCAGATGCGCCAAGGAAGAACGAGGGTTTATCCTTCTATTGTTAAAACTTCAAAGCAGTCTTACAAACTATAATATATGGCATTTATATAGCGCATTTCCATAGTCAACAATGCTCTATGCGCTTTACAAAGACATTTCAAACTAAAAAAAATGTGCGCCTAGGCTGTAAGTTGCGTTGGGGGCAGAGCACTAAATCTTGCCGTTTCCTTCAAACGAGGGGATAGGCACAGAAAAATGGGCATACGTGCACACATACACACACACTAACAGACATAGATGCACACACATGCACACACATACACACACACACACACACATGCGCACCCACACATACATTCATTCACTCACAGAAAGAGAACGAGGCATTTATCAAATGGGGGAAATTGATAAATAGATTGAGGAATAGATTGATCATTAAATTAGATAGACAGACGGGCGGACGACGGGCGGATGGATGGATTGATGGATGGATTGATGGATGGATTGATGGATGGATTGATGGATGGATTGATGGATGGTTGAATGGATGGATGGATGGATGGATAGATGGATGGGTGGGTGGATGGATGCATAGATGGATGGATGGAAGGATAGATGGATGGATGGATGGATGGATGGATGGATGGATGGATGAATGGATGAATGGATGGATGGATGGATGAACGGATAGGTAGATGGATGGATGAATAGATGGATGGATGGATGGAAGGATCGATCGATGGATGGATCGCATTATAATCTGAAATTAGTACATGATGTATCTCAGAAGTATCCGTCTAACACGGGTGTTTGCACATTGGTCAAACACAGACGTAAACTCGCTCTACTGCCATGCTAGCCTTTAGCATATCGGTCGTTGTCGTTTCCATTGCTTCCCAATTAATGCTAAAAAAAAAACCATCTGTGGTGTAATGGTTAGGCTCTTTGCCTATCATGCGGAATAGCCGAGTTCGATCCGATGTACGGACCAGCATCTGCGTCTTTCTTCAGGGATTTGTCTCACTCATCCCGTTTTCGCTCTGACAGGCAGAATCGAGCTAGCCGTCTCTGCGCTCTGAAATGACTTTTCAGTTTTGCAAGAAACGTAAAACTGGTGACCAAACTAAACTAACATTTAAAAAAAGGAAATTTAACGTATGATAAGACATGGGATAGACAATGTCAAAGAATAGGAGACCGTCGCTGTGGTGTAATGGTTACGCTCTTCGCCTGTCATGCGGAAGACCTTGGTTCGATCCCGAGCACGGACGATCTTGGGGGGGGGGGGGGGGGGGGGGGG
>JAUKPP010251034.1:0-12689 GCA_032273245.1 Phyllaplysia taylori
AGGGTCGAAGTAGCCTGTCTCTTAAATGACCTTACAGTGTTGCAGGGGACGTAAAACTGGTAACCAAACCAAACTATTCATTGAAGCATTCCCCCTCCTGTTTAGAACCAATTTGCTGGTACTTGACAGGGGTTGGTAGGAAAAAATAGACATGGATGGAAGCATATATCTGAACTTTGTTCCCAGGTCAGTGCCAATGGAAATGTCCTGCGCAGTGAGATTGTTGGATCTGTAAAGATGCGGGTGTTCTTGTCGGGCATGCCTGAGCTGAGACTGGGACTCAACGACAAAGTTCTCTTTGAGAGCACCGGAAGTAAGTGCATAGTCACTTGGTCCCATTTCATTTATTTCAACTCTTTTTTCCCCCATCTTTTAGTACCCATGTTGTTGTATGAATTTGAATACTTTGTTACATCAGAGTACACTGGTTAAAATTTGACAGCATGTAATTACGGCAGTGCTACATGTTTTATTAGATAATTTTCCATAACCTCGCATCAATAGGGTCAATTGCTGAGGATTTCAATCTCTAGTAGTAATTTCTATTCAATTGACAAATGAATTATTGTTTTGTATAGATTTGTTTCTTACATCTTCTATGCATAAAGGAAAAAACTGATTTGCTCACCATTGCATGAAGATCTGTGTTCATACTTAATTATCTACGTAAAACAAGAACTTCATGTTTAAATTTTTCAGGAGGTAAGAGCAAGTCAGTGGAGTTGGAGGATGTCAAATTCCATCAGTGTGTGCGTCTGTCTCGGTTTGAGAATGACCGCACCATTTCTTTTATCCCACCTGATGGCGAATTTGAGCTCATGTCATACAGACTCAATACACATGTAAGTGAAAACCCTTTTCAAACATTTCCCCTCCCCACCATCTCTTCATCTAAGATAAAAGAAAGCAAAATGAATTAGTTGGCTAGGAACATGCTTATAAAAAGCAAAGGATATTGTTGTGATATTTAATATGTACTTTCTCTCAGCAGTTTTCTACGTCAGAAGCGCATTTCATAATTCTTATAGTCTTAGTTTAGATGTCGTCTTACAAGTCACACAAGCTTTTTTTATTTTATTTTATTTTTTCAGTTCTTACAATTTTGCAAGTTGATTAAGTCTTTCGAAATAGGAGCAGGATTCACGGCCCATGTTTTGCATGAAAAATGTATTGTGTGCAAGTTTTTTCCAGCTTTTTTCAATAACAGATTTCTTGTTCCTATCTCTCAAGGTGAAGCCCCTCATTTGGGTGGAATCTGTCATTGAGCGACACGCTCACAGCAGAGTGGAGTACATGATCAAGGTAAGATAATCATCACACAATATATGATTCCCATTTCAATCCCTTTATGATTGGTGTACAATTATTATTTTTTTGTCTTTTGTTATGAGCGATTAGCGAAGTATGTGTTGATCTTTTGAAATTGTACTGACTGAAAAAGTTAAATCATAGAAAAATAGGAAGTGGATAGTTTGGGCAAAGGAATTTAAATGGTGTTTTATTTGTAACATTATATAGTTTTACAGTGGCTTCTCATTTGCTTCCAATACATTTCTGTAGATACAAATAATATTTTTGGCATTATGAAAATGGTACTAAATCTTGTTAGCATCACATATAGATTTCAGTTTTGGTTTTTTTTCCTCCAAGAGACTCTCTGCTTCATAATATGTTAGATGCATATCATTCTCCTGTCAATGCCTCACCAACCATATTCTTCTATCCTTGTACCAGGCCAAGAGCCAGTTCAAGAGGAGATCAACAGCAAACAATGTGGAGATCATCATCCCTGTGCCCAATGATGCAGACTCGCCGAAGTTCAAGACAACCGTAGGAAGCTGTAAATATGTCCCAGAAGTCAACTGCATTGTGTGGACAATCAAGTCCTTCCCTGTGAGTCATCCAACAGTTTTTATCTCTTTCTCTTTCATTTTTCTCAATTCTCTCATTTAGTTCTTGACTTACTCTTCAAGAGCAGGTTTCTCTGTTCAGATTTAGAAAAGACTTATGACTGCATGAACCACCATCTTGACACTATCAAAATTGATAATATAGTGGTGTCCACTTGGAATTATAAACCAAACAGCAAATCATATAGGCTACTTCAAAGCTGCCCAGTGCTCAAAGAAATTAGGATGAAGTTTTGGCACAACCCTAGACAAGGACCCCTGAAACTTTTTCGAAGCCAGGAGGATCTGCGGCGAGTAGTAGCCTTTTCACTAGAGGCTGGGTTGTCCTTTTGAAGCTGAATGAGAAGAAGACTAGGAGGTATTACTAACGTAATGTGTCAGCATAATAGTTAACTAGGCCTATATTTGTGAATAAATGTTTGCTCCCGTTTTCTATTTATCCAAACATTATTTTGTTTTGGTTATAACATAGAGTAAGTTTTTCTACAGGTATAAAGCCTCAAATTTTCAGTTTCACTATGCCCAGCTTTGTCATTATATTTATTAACATTTAGTGTCACAGCATTATGCGAGTGAATAAAATGCAATATTGCACTTTTCTCTACACTTGTATTACCTTATTTGTCCTCATGATAATAATTCCTTTGGGATCCAACGTGAATATTGACTTTATATCATCATTATCTTTTGTTTCAGGGTGGTAAGGAGTACTTGATGCGAGCTCACTTTGGCCTGCCCAGTGTACAGAATGAAGAACTGGAGGGAAAACCACCCATCAACGTCAAGTTTGAGATCCCTTACTTCACAGTCTCAGGCATTCAGGTTTGTAGGACTTACAATTTGTAGACTATCGTTATGAGATTTGCTAGCAGCTTCAGGCCTTTTCAAGTAAGAAACTCGAGCTATAAATGTTGTAAATGAAGCAGAAATTACAAAATGCTGTGCCAACATCTATTGAGAAAACATGGCGATGACTCGTAGAATTTGTTTACATAAAAGATATCTAGGGTTTTTCAAATAAACACTCCCTCAAGTCTAGGTATTTCTCTTTCATTCAATAAGTAGATGAAAAGTAGTTTACTCTCTTGGATGTAATGTTATCTTTCCTTTCCATATGGATAGAGAATCTTCATTTACATTAGAGAGAAAAAAAGCACTCAAAATGGTTGTACATTTTGGCCAGCCATTACTGTATCAGCACTTTAATTGTGCAAACCTGTTTCAATTCTAATGCACTCTCTCCAGTTAGAGGGATTCCTTTGCCTTATCGAATATAAATTATATGCTGCTACCATCTACAGCGTCCCCACTCTTATGAGCTCACAGCGTCGTAAGAGTCGTTAGATCTGTACTAAATAAAAGCAATAAGCAGTCATATCCATGGACATAATAAACAGATAAATTTCATTGCACTGAGATAAATATCTTTTGTGAATATTTCAGGTGCGCTATCTGAAGATCATAGAGAAGAGTGGCTACCAAGCTTTGCCGTGGGTGCGTTACATCACCCAGAATGGAGACTACCAGCTGAGGACCAACTGAGCATCAGTCAAACAGCGATCTTCCAGGGCAGGGCAATGAGACGGGAGGAATGACATGAACAACATCATACAGAGTACAATGCTTCAGGAGTGTTGTGATGTCACATTGCGGAGTGCCAATGTTCAGCTAGCAACTTTTTGGGATTTCTGAAAGCATGGAGTGTTTGGGACTCTTCATTGATTGTATCGGTACCATAGTTATATATCTCACATTTGGGATGTGATGTCAGCATTTACCATTGACATTGATGCAGTATTTTTGGAAATCCTACACCATTCATAAGGCACCCCTAGTCATTACATTACAGGTATACTTCTCACCCTACATACATGAATGGGACAGAATGTTTTCTTGCAAAAGGGAAGGGGGTGGGGCGTGTCAGAAACTAATATTGCTCAGCTTATGCTACAGTGGTTCACTTTATGCTTTAATGTTCTTCTTGTACATTACCCATTGAGCTTTTGAGAGAAAATTAGAGTGATGTGGTTTCTTTTGCCTATTTTGAGAGTGTTAAGCAGGCATTGTACTGCCATGATGTTAAACTGTCATTGAATTTCATTTTCGTCTGCATGCTGGCTCAATATTGCAGCACAAAAGTACTACTACTCAAGCAGGTTGTGCGACAGTGGGTCAGTAATAGAGAAATAACGCCTGAGAAATATTTGTGTTGGCTTTTTATAGTACTATTTTTTCAAAATAGGTAGCTTAGTGTATTGATTTTGAAACAAAAGAACAAGAAAGAAATGCTGCCTGGCTATATTTGGCAACCTAGATGGTTGAAAGATCTCTAATCTGAAATGATAATCTTGGCAAGGCTTTTAATACTGATAATACTTTAAAAAATACGTTTGCCATTCCTAACCTTCAATTTTACTCAGATAAATCATCCCTTGAAGGGGATGGCTCCTAAATATTTTTGGCACCTCAGCCTCACAAATGTTAAACAGGACTCTTAATGTTATGCCAGGAGAGAGGGCATTTTGTACTGGTGGAGTGGGACAAATTTGAAGTCCCCAGTTGTCTTGTTATGTGATCACAGTGTTGTTTTTGTGACAAATTGTGTATAAGTGATGTATAATTTATGATTTGAGGCTATGTTTTTTATTGTATGAATTTTGTAATCTACAACTATGTAAAGCAAATATTTGTCATTATATATTTGTGAGGGGGTAGTCCACTATTTAATGGGATCTATTAGACTATCTGTCTGCTGTCAGTATAAGGTAAAACAAACGAGGTTGAGTTTTGCAATATTTACTACTGTTTATAAGGTAAAACAAAGCACTTTTCAGAGGTCTAGGCGTGTTGCTGCTGTACTTGTTCCTTCAATATATGTATGATTTTCATATCTGTCACCTAGCATGAGTAACCAGAGTTCATCCACTTGTTGAACTCTGTTATTATTGATAAAGATATGAGCTGACATTGAAGAGATTAACTTGACTGACAGTGACAGATATCTATGTAAGTGCATTGGGTACCTGTGAAGCTCTGAAAAAGGTTTAATGCTTTGTTGTATGAGATACTCCTACTGTTGTGTGACAGTCAAATAAGATTATTGTATATAACATGCATTCTTTTATAAATATCAAAATAATTTAACCCTTTTTTTCTCATTAAAAAATTTTGATTTCTGAATTCTTCATCTAAAATAGCCAGTAATAAATTCAAAAGAAACTGATTGAGGGAGGGCAAGTTTTTTGTAATTTGTAATTAAAAGTAATGAATATTTATTTCTTTTGCAAAATAGAAGCTTACTGAAATTTTTTTTTCTTTTTATCTTGAACGATTTTGACAACCTTTCAAATATCACTTTGCTGTGGTATCTTTGTGTCAGAGGTTCAAGGAACTAATGTGGCCATATATATGGACATCTAACTGTAACATGCAGATTATAAGAAATTGAAAGTATCACTGGCTATCGAGGATTTGATATCAAAGATTATTTACATGCTGAATTGAATTAAAATGTCTGCACTTTTTTTTTATTTCTGAAATTTTCGTGTAACACTTGCTTTAGTATTCTTTGATGAGCTATTTTCAATTACCTTATAAAACAAATGCAGGTCTCTGATCTTATGGATTCTGTGTTCTTCTGTAGGTCTGCCTTTTTTTTTTTTTCAAAAATTGATTTGTGCACCATTTGATGAGTTGCTTTCTCTTTCTAGGCCATGGGATGAAACGCATAAAATAAAATCTATTTATTCATGATTTTGAATCGACAACGCATGCAACAGACAGAGTTTCAGTTTATGCTGTGTCACACAAACATACTCGAATGTTTTATTTGAGGTAGGATGTCAATGATTTTGTGATCTTGCAATAAAACATTCCCAACATATTGATTTGCTTTCTTTTTCCTTTTTTCTTATTTTGAGTAGAAAAAAAAATTTCTTGGTTGAATGCAGTAGGCCTTAGTATTGAGGAAAAGGGAGACAGATTGTATCCATCATTTGCAGATCATCATAGCATCTGCAGGGAGTCTGCGCTGAGTGGTATAGCATGCGCCTTGGAACGTGAAGATTCTGATTTCGAATCCTGAGAGATTCACGGGAATCTTTTTTCAGTTTTCATGGCTCTGACCCTCACCATGTCAGAGATGGATGGTAGAGCAGAAGTCCCATCTCTAAGAAAATGACCTAGCTGACTCGTTAATTTTGGTTTTGGGCTTAGCGTCCCTTGCAACACTGTACGGCCATTTAAAGGACCACACAGAGAGAGGCCAATCCAAGCCCAAATACGCAGATCGTCCGCACGTGGGATCGAACTCAGGCCATCTGTGTGATTGTCAAAAAGCATAGCCAGCACACCACAGACACCGGTAATAGTAATAGAATTGCGAGAGTCATCTGAAAACTACCGAACTGTATGTGTTCAACAATAGTACAGCGCATCATTCCACCCACAGTAGCATCATCGGAGATGGACGTAAAATTCGGAGGTCCCGCCTCGTAAATGACCTTACAGAGTTGCATGGGGCGTTAAACGAAAACCAAACCAAATTCTCATAGAAAAATGGGTACTATATGTTGATGACTAAGTCTGTTTAAAGCACAGAGGGTGTTTCGATCTCGTTATTTTCATATCAGAATCCCTAAAGATCCAACTCGCAGTAATATTATATGGGAATGTGGCACCCCTCTAATTACACTGGAACTCCGATCTAACTTGCACAGATATATTACAAGATCTCAGTTGTAATGAGAGAAAAGGATCTAACGAGACCTTGGATATAACAGGGACACTGGACTAGTCCCGACAATCTTGTTGCATCCGAGTTTCACGATACTGCCTAAAAAAAGTAACAGTGACAGCACTAACTTACTTGACAAGGAACACTCTGCAACATCTGGAGAACACTTTTAAACCTTGCTATACGAACTTGAACCATAGACAGTTGTCATGGGTGAAAGCTCGCCGACATAACATGCCAGCTTTGAGTGAAAATGAGGAATTAGCTTACCAACAAATGGCAATGATTGTACAGCGCCCTCAAATGATAAATTTTGTGTCATTATGTTTCATTTCGGAGGTGGAGCCTGCACGTTTTTAAACTGCCAGACGTAGAGCTGAACAAAAAGAATCAGGTGTCGAGCATTAGGTACCACCACACTGGTCTTTTTGCCTGTTTTCATTCATTAGAAATTTTTTATTTCAGGATTAGGCCCATGAACTTGCTTTCACTCATGAAACTTGTATACTGTGCTCGATATTTCCACATTCATCTGATTTGTTGTACACTTCGTAAATTACTCGATCTTAAAAAGAGAAAACAAAGAATCTTTTTGGAATGACAACTTTTATTCATTGAAGTAATGATCCATCATGCCATGAGTATTGATATCGGGACATGAAAAACCATCATTTCTCTCAAAATTCAATGGACAATACAAAGAAAGACTTTTGGATGCAAAATCAAATCAAGAAAATTGAAAATAAAAACAAGACATTATTTTTAATACTTGATACCCAGTCCAGTACATTTACTAAGCTAAGTTTATACAATGAGCCGAGAGATATTTCTGCAATTCATTCTTCTCACAAATGTATAATTTAGTCTTTTTATGTTGAATCAGTGTCAAAACACAAATAACTAAACCAAGCCAGAAATTATCAGACACCCCCCCCCCCCCCCCCTAGCCTGTCCACAATATTGAATGTCTACATGCAAACCCTCTAATTCTTGAATTATAACATTAACACATTAACAAGAAAAGTAAATGAAGCATTTTGCTTTATGTTTTAGTCAGATTTAGACTTCAAGGGTTATATTGTATAAGTGATATTATATTTCTTACAACTGTAGTTACTTGACAAAAATACCAGCCAAACAAAATCCTTCCCAGGAGGACTAAGCAAAAACTTAGGGTTTATGCACAAGGCCACCTATAATTCAAATTAGACCTATAAATTTATAATGAAATTCTGGTATACAAATGAGTTCTCTCAGGCTTGTTTCAGGAGCCTACTTTCCACAACGGTGGGTTCATTAACTACTATCAGACAAAGTCCTTTTAGTAACATGACACTCGATTTATTACTCGCAAAGTTATTTCCCCACTTGGGTTTACTGCAGAATAACCTACACAATATATAAAAAAATACTGCATAGAATTCGCACTGATCCTGCAATCAGTCAAAATGAGTCTAACATCACATTTTGGGCACATGGAGTAACTGGTATTGCATCAAAGCCTGGGCCTATTTGTTTCCACTCAAACGGTAAAAGTGTATCCTGCTAGCAAAACTGATGCAGAGATTTGATCATTCAAGGGTGTCCTACCACATTTCCAAGAGAAAACAGATCAGGGGAGAAAAGCAGCTATGAACTTTGACAATGTGCTTCTAGTAGTTGTTCAAGGAGACGAAGTTTCCCCATCATGATAGAAATATACGGACATGAAAACTGATGCAGATACAACAAGAAATTTACCGCTGAATATCCTTAAAGTGCCTTCACATGGCTCTCCCTTCACTTTAGCAGGGATGCCCTTTTTCCAGTTAAAACCAGAAATCCGTTTTTTAGGGATTTTTCGGGGCCTCCGGTTTTGAGCTTTTACACTTCATTGTGTTTTGTACTTTCTTACCTATTTTCATCAATTTATTGCGGGTACTAAAGCTGACCGCAGTAAGTTCAGGTTTTTTTTTCTTGGCCATGGGGCATCCCTGCTTTAGGATTTCGGACTTTAGACTCATTAAAAAAATTGCAGCTCAGTGAAACATTAGGAATATAAACAGTAATAAAAGAAATGATTTAATATTTTTAAAAAAGGCCCTGTTACCATTTGATGAAAAAAAAAAAGTCATCAAAGCATACCTACTTTATAAATGCATACAATATATCACTTACAATTTGCCTTCATAACAGCGAACAGACAACAAAAAAAGCACTTGTCTCTGCTACAAGGACTATGCTACATCTGACAACAGAAAAGTAAAGAAAACAAGGCATCATATGTACAACTCATATCTGGTATGTACAAACATAGAAACCACTCTTTTTTTTTTGTAAATGCAAACATCATAAGAAAACACTGCTTTGAATACAAAAATTACTTAAAACTTATAAAATCTTATCGATAAACATAGTTCAGTCCCATATTCGATATTTATGCTAGAAAAACCCAGGGTTAGTTTCATTGCAGTGCATTGAGGCAGTAGATCTGCCCCCTAAAAAATGGGAAAACCTGCTGTTTCATGAGTTTGGGATAGTTCTATTTGATCAATATAATACCATTTCCCCTACAGTAGGTCCTTTTGTAATTATTGTGTATTCATATTTTGAATAAAATTGCAATCTCCCAAAATATTATGTGGTTTTTAATTCAAGAGTCAACTCTGTTGATGCAAATAAATACTACAAAGAAAAGTTACATAGTTGTTTTTCACCTCTTTGTCCTGTCAGTATCGCATAAAATTGTGAGCTATTGTTGGGATTATCATTTCGAAAGTAGTCATAGGAAATGAAAAGGGAGCAAAAATGATAAAGTGGTACCCATTCCTTTTCAGTCCTAATATTATATGTTTAAAGGACAAAATTGAACAAAAAGCAAGATGAAAGATTTATATTAAAAAAAGATTTTAAAAAAAACATGAGGCAAGGCAAGACTCCACAGTATACGAACAGATAATTGTGATAATAGATGCAAATTACGTCATGATCTTAAAGTTACCCCTGTGTAGCACAAATCACACCATAATTCATCAGCGCAAAGACTTATCCAACCATCTCGGACACATCTAACGAGGGGAATAAAATCAAATATCAGGAGTTGCTGGATATCACTAACATGTCACACCCCAACTTTTTGTACGCGACATGTGTGACAATCAGAGAAAAAGTCGAATGTTTGCATCACATAAATTTGAAGAATGAATAAAAAAGCCTGCAGCTGTTGATATAAGTGTGAATATTCTGTTTTTAATATTGTGTGATCTCAATTTTACAACTGAAGCACCCTTTTTACTCTTGGTGACATAAAACATATGCAAATGCCCACAAATATAGCGTCCATACAAGCGAAAAAGCAATGCTTGCTCCATTTTTTGACCGCCTGAAAGTCTATCTTATTTTCTCCTTAAGCCATTTTCACTCTGAATCTTTACAGTTACTTTTTTACTTTTACTTTATGCTTGCTTGCTCTTCACCAGGGAGCGCCCTTCACTGTTTAAACTGATCTTAGAAAATGTACCCTTTTTATCAAACACTCCAATCCTAAGGATTTCAATGTCACATGGAAGCGTAACCCACCTACAGCAATGCCATACTTTCCCCTCTGCGCTGAATGGCTCAACATTTGTGATGCCACAGAAAGAAAAAAAAATTCAAAACCATGGCAACTCAAAGAGACATGCAAACAAACAAAACCAATACTGACCAATACTGTGCAAATAATAAATAAATAGGCTACTGACTGACAGAGCACTGCACAACACTAAGTGAATTCCAAACTATCAACAACATAAAAGTACTGCACTGATCACACAGCTCTATGAGGTACAGTGCAGCCTAACAGAATGAGGATACTCAACAAAATTTATACACCTGATTTGTACATATTTGTTTATCCTGGTATCAAAATATACATGTCACATTTCTCGTAAGTAAAAAAGTACTAAACCGACATTATTGAAAATTATTTGACCTTAGGTGTCATATTTGTGAAGAGAAATCAATTTGCAATATTGATTTGGACAAAATTATTACATCAAGTTTTCATTTACAACAGTTTTCTATGCTATTGTGTAAAAATTTTTACACAAAAAATCTACCCCCAAAAATGTCTCAACTACTATATAGTTTTCAAGCTCTGATCATTTCATCATCACTTTCTTCAAAGTCATCGTCGTCAACCTCTCCGTTGATGTGAGATCGTCGCTTCTTGATGAGAGCCACAAGGAAGCCAACGAGGAAAGCCTGAAAAAAAGAAAATCAGTCATATCATTTTTTGTATCTGGACAAGTCTATCATGACTTGAAGAAGTCAAAATAAGCTATAACAGCCAAAGAAGCTGATGCTACGATTTGAGGAAACCTTTCAAATCCTTCCTCAATCTATGATCAACTTTCTTCTCCACCTGCTTAAATCAATAGAATAAAAGTAGAAAGTTATTTCTTCATCAGACCAATCATAATTTTCTACAAGAAAATGACATGTTGTTAAAGTTCCATGTTATATAAGGTACAGGAGTCTCTGACTAACACTACTCATGTCAGGTGCCAAGAAAAACTTGCCTCTTTGCGGAATGAAGTCTTAGCATTCCAAAGGGAGAAAAGCAAAATTTCACCACAGAGTCTCCTCCTACCCTACTATAGACAACACCCTATATTGATGTAGAGATAAACTCATAAAGACCTCCAGTTGCTAGAACATGGCATTGGCCGAAGGCCGTGCGCTCAAAGGCTTCTGGATTAGCAATAACAATAACACCAAAGAGTCTTTGTCATGAAATTCCACCTAAAAGTGCTTGTGAACCGTTTTATCCCATAAATTTTCAGCAGAAATTATAGCTTGTTTTAGTTAACAAATTTACTACTAATTTCAACTGATTAGAAAGTGAAGATGTAAACATATCCTCGCGTCATTTATTGAGAGAAAAAATAAGAAAGAAAAAGAACCAAAAAATGATAGAGAGAACTCACCAGCAGAAACACCCATGTGAGCCAATAGTAGGCTGCACCAAACACCCACATCTTGTAGAAGAACCGAACCAGCAACAGTGTCATTCTGGTTACCACACAAAACTCTGAAACAGAGAGATACAGTTCAATTTTGACGGTCAACACACACAAAGGAAAAGGGTTTTACTGTTCAAATAAGTGGACAAAAAATAAAGAAATCTGAATGAGCAAATTCTCGCCACAATTAGACAAAAAATTTATCATTACAAAAAACAATCTTGTCATCTACTTTGTACAAGTCAGATTGAATGAAGCACATATATATGAGTTTGTACAATACCACCTAAAAGATATCTAATACAGATAGACAATTTATGATTGCTATTTATCCATCGATACAGCAGCTTCTTAGCCAAACATCAAACAGTAATAAGCTCGGGTAGGCATGCACTGCATTTGTTGTAATGTTTCTTCTAGTGAGTTTTCAATAGGTCTACACAGGAAAAGGGTAGTTCTGATCTCATTTATTGCCGTGCAGCGGAACAAGTAAACATCCAGTCCCCAATGTTGAGGCACAAAACTCATTAAGTGACATATTGGTGTTAAATCAGATTTTGACACTAGGCAATACGAAAAGTGATATTTTTAGTGAAACATCTTTAATTGGACCAGCCCTCTTCCCAAGAAGTTGAGAATGGTAAACTCCGGTCTGCCCTGGTCTGAATACATTGTAAAGTCCATAGAGCCCGCTTTCAAGCAAGGGATATATGCTGTACAAATGTGACCATTATTATTATTATTGACCGGGAAAGTGTGATGTATCGCGCCCTAGCAACTCACCCCTTGGCTCTCAACAATGAACCAAGATGGCGGCTAACGCTGGTTTTGTCCGCTTAAAAAATAGTAGATGTGTTTGAAGCAAGGTTTCTCAACAACCGCTCGTTTGATTTTAAACAGACTTTGATAAGTGTTTATGTATGTGATGACATTATAAAAAAATGGTGGTAGAATCAAGGTAGACTGGGTTAGTAGGCTACATTATGAGAAAGAAGATAGGGTGTCAGGGTTTAGGATTATACTAGTCTTGACTAGACGTCCTACAAACCTAACCCTAAC
>JAUKPP010251055.1:0-12686 GCA_032273245.1 Phyllaplysia taylori
CCCATCCTCCAAATACAGTGTCATTCCCTCCTCTCTCGCTCTCTCGCTCCCTCTTTCTCTCCTCACATCACCATCTGCTGTTTCTACTGACGTCTGTGGTGTAATGGTGAGGCGCTCCGCCTATCACGCAGAGGACGTAAGTTCGAGACCCGAGTGGAGCAGTTTTTGTGATCAAGTATATCTCCGTTTATATGCTGGGACAATGTCCCTCTCAGCCCGGGTTGGGCCTGACAGGCAGGAACGAGGTAGCCCGTCCCTTGAATGACCTTACAGTGTTGCGAAGGACGTTAAGTCAAAACTAAACTAATCTCTCTGCCTCCACCCTTTTTAAACGTATTTCTCATCCCTCCTACTCTCATTCTCCCTTTTTCTCCCTCTTCATACCCCTGCCGTTCTATCTCTCTCCTATATCCTCTCCATTCCTCCCCCCCTCTCTCTCTCACTTCCCTTCATATATTTTCTCCTTCTCTTTCTCTATCTCTCTCTGTCTCTCTATCTCTCCCTTCTTCTATCTCCCTTGTCGTATCTAAACTGTGATCTGATTGTCGAGTATCCTGATGTAGAGGCTGAAGGCCACGCAGAAACACCTTCCTTAATAAACTTGCTGTTTGTTTGACTTGGCTGACAGGCTGGGGAAGACAAGGTCACAGTGCCCTGCACCTGATGCATGGTGTAATCAAATAACTACCTCACTTAAAGAAAATTATGTATATATCTAAAACTAAACACGCACACATACACTTTCTGACACTCTCTTTCCACACTCTTGAAAACTACTGGTACTGGGTGGTGTTAAATAAATATGTCTTCAGACTTTTCTTAAATGCCTTTTCAGTTGTCATAAGGCGCATTATATCTTTTGGGATGGCTTTCCAGATCAACCATTTAACCATCTAATAATGTGCCTCGTTAGCGGGATGGTGACACCTCACTGCTAGTTGTATAGGGGTCTCGTTTGGTCTGCCCATTTTACTTCTAACTCTTTCTATGTCACAGCTACATGTAGGCTCTACATGATATTTGTCCTTATCTGCTTCCTCGCACTTATTATAAGCTTGCAATGCCAACAGTTTCGTTAACTTTCAGCAAAACAAATACCACACCTCCCCAAGCTCCTTTTTTCTTTACATTGGGATGATGTCTGGTTATCAGCTTTACGTCCTATGCAACACTCTATGGTCATTTATTAAGATACGGGCTACTTCAAGCATACCTCTCAGGGCCAACCCGAACTGAGAGGGATGAATCCCTAAAGAAAAATGCAGATGCTTGTCAGCACGAAGGATCGAACTTGGGTCTTCCACATGATATGCGAAAAACCTTGACCACTTTACTTCAGATGCCAGTACTGAGTGTTTGGTAGCTTGCATGAGAAAAAAGAAAGACAAACTAAAGGAGACAAAAGGGACAGATTTATGATGTTGTTTGAACAGGCTTGTAAGATTTGATGCAAATGATTTATTGCATCTTACCTTTAATGTTGTGCTGTACATTGTGTTTATCATATTGAATTTATCTGGACATTGAATTCATAGATTTTTCTGTGTGGGTGGTTGGAGGGCGCTGTGGTGTGGTCTGCTCCTGTTCTACTTCTTTCTATGTGCTACTCTTGTCCTGTTCTACTTCCTTGAGCTGAAATAACCTTAAAGTGTCGATAGTGCCGTTAAACCTCAAGAAATTATATAATAATTATCCTTGCTTTTATTCCTCCCTTGCAGTTGTTCATCAACAATGAGTGGGTGGACTCAGCCAGCGGCAAGACGTTCCCGACCTACAACCCGGCCACAGGGGCGAAAATAGTTGACTTGCAGGAGGCTGACAAGGTGGGCACTTCGGTGCTTTGGTTCATGGGGAATACCCTGTGAGGGGCGGAGTCAGGACGTTTATTTGGTCTCTGACCAGAAATTGATGACAGACAGGGAGGGGGAGACCAAGAGACAAGACAGGAAGAGGGACAAAACGAGAGAGGGACGTAGACAAGGAGGCTATGACAAGGACAAAATGACATAAGGGAGGAGACAAAATGAGTGACAGACAGACGGTGACAAGGAGAGACCTACAAGTTATGGAGAATTTCGCAGGCATAGAAATTCTTATGTATGTCTTTTGATATGCATATCTTTTTCTAAGAATATGAAATACACAATTCTATTTGTTATTATACTTATTTAGAAAACCTCACAGAGAGACTCTGGTAAATAGACCTAAGTAATAAAAAGACTGCTAGAGGCAGACATACATTATATTGGTTGATGGATGCAAAGTGTTTTCTTTGCTGAATTTTAAAGAAGAATTTTTGAATTTCATGTAACATTCCTCCCTCACAAACAAAATGGTACATTCTCATATTTTCCTCCTGATACATGGAGTAGGTGTCTGAAGCCATCTTAGCTCTAGGCTTGCTTTTTCTTTACCTCCCTCTCAAATGGATTGGGCCTTAGGAGACATAACGTTTATAGACATCTACCTAACATTGCATTAAGAAAAATGTTTTGCTTCCCTCCTAGGCTGATGTGGACAGGGCTGTGCAGGCTGCTCGGGCAGCTTTTGCCCTGGGCTCCACCTACCGCACCATGGACGCCAGTGCCAGAGGCAAGCTGCTGTACCGTCTGGCCGATCTGATTGAGAGGGACGTCAATTACATTGCTGTGAGTTGTCAACTGCCGTTGGGTGCAAATCTCGTTTTGTCATAGTATTATCTGAATTTTCTTTTTCGGGAAATGTATCTCTGGGAAAGTCAAAACATGCAATAATTTCACTCTGTGGGATGGCAGAATGGTTTACCAAACTCAAGTAAAATATTTAAGATCAGAATCTGATCATGTCTGGCAAGAAATATGGCATTGTAATTTTACAATGAAAACGCTGATAGCAACATAAGAATAGAAAAAAGTACATTATAAATTTAAATCATGCTCAACTTCCCCTGCCTCCCCCTTCTCCCTCTCTCTCTCCACGTCTCTCATTCTTTCTTTCATTCTTTTCTCCATGCCTGCAGTTTACCATTCTCCGAAGAGACAACAATCGTTTTATTTTTGTAAATCTTTTATGTAAAAGGTACTCAGTGACCCTTTATTTTGATTATTCATTTTACAGAACCTGGAGACACTGGACAATGGCAAAGCTTTTGCTCCTCACGGCTCTATTGGAGACACATTCTTCAGTGCTATGGTGTTCCGCTACTATGCCGGATGGGCCGATAAGATCTGTGGCAAGACCATCCCCATTGGTGAGTTTTTCCACCTGATCTGAGGAGGTCTTTCACATAGGACTTGCATTTACTTCTTTTTATTACAGTTTTCCTTTGTCCTTTTTGATGATGAATTTAAGTTTCATCAGTGCTATTTACTGAATTGGGGTATTATAAGTGTACGAAATGACCCCAACTATTTAGAAACAAATAGAAATGGAAAAAGAAAAAAAAAATCCAAATTCATTATGAGCTGCACTTTAGGCCTACTTTGAAAAGACTTCTGCCCCTGAAGTAGCCTTATTTTTCATTCAGATTATTTTGATGGTATGACTTTTTTCAATTGATATTTTTAATAATTCATTTTCAAGCTAAACAGTAAAACAGCAACAGCGCTTTAAGAACCTTTCTGTTACATTTAAGAATGTGCTGACCAGCTTATTTCTTATGGAATCCACCGAGTTGATTAGTTATCTTCTATCAGAGTCTCAAGGTTGAGTTTGCGTATGACTTAGATAAATATCTCATCTCAGAGTGCATGGCAGCCAACTTCAAATTCATGTAAGGATTTTATCTGGACCAAAATTCATCAGGAAATTTCCATTTCTCCTAACCTGCCTTCAATGCACTTAATGACATTGTAGGGTAATTCTAATGAGGTTTGTATCTGTTGAAAATATTTATTGAGGAACTTCATTTGTCAAAGGGCTTATCTTTTCCTCATCATACTTTTGAACGATTATTTGAATAGAAAAGATTTAGGAATGATATAGCCTTTTTACTTACGCAATGCTGTAGTGCGGATTTTAAATAGGTCGCAATGCAGTGTTTAAGTACATTCTTTTCTTTCCTGATCCAGAGCATCATTCATTATACATACAGCTAAGTCTTAGAGCTTAGAATTGGAATATCAGCGATAAATCTATGGCAAGTAAAGCATTATCACATCTCATCGGATTTATGTATTTCAATTATATAGGGTTGGCCAAAAGTAGGTTTACAGTTACTTCACTTACTTACTTACTACCCTTTACGCCATCTGGCGCTTAGGGCAGCAACGAAGGATCTCCAGCTCTGTCTGTCTTGGGCCATCTTAGTCAAGGTCCCCCATGATTGATTAGTTACTTCATTATGTTTAAGTGTTAACTGTAATTCTACTTTTGGCCCATTCTGTATATTATTAAAGCAATAACACTCCTCTTACACAATCAGGGATGTTTAAAAGCTAGGTATATTTGTCCATCCTATCCTGTCAAACAAAATCTAGCAATCTCATGGGCCACCTTGTTTGAATGTTAGTCATGGATCTAATTTTTGCTTTAATTTTTTGCTATAATACTTTGTAGTCACTTGGCGCATATATATGCAACCCAAATTTACCTATCCACTCAGTAGACGTATATGTGCTCCAGGCCTGGGAAGTTTTGATTGAGTCACATTTGGCTGCACGTGACCTGTAGGGTTCTTTGTCCTTTTCGCTGTGTGACTACCAAGTGATGAGCTAATGTTGATTATTTCTTTTCCGCTGGTCATGTTGTTTCAAGATCTCAATAGTTGAATATTTTTTTAGATCTGAAGCCCTGGTCTCATGTAACGATTTCTCATACTATAGAACTTTCTCCTGACAAATGGTTGCGTGAGACCGCCAAATTTGATGAAAATTTAATGGTATCATGACTGGTCAGCAGCTGGATCAAGAAATCATACTCTGCCTGACATTTTCTGTGCAATCTGGGTTAGATTTCGGAGTGACAATGAAGCCTGCAAAGTTACTTTGAACTTCACCGCCGTGCAGTGTACAATTTTTATGGCAAAACTATGGGTACATTATGAAGCCTTGACAGTGATAAACATTAGATCAGTTTTTTAATGCTTTTCCTCAGATGGCAAGTTCTTCAGCTACACAAGACATGAACCTGTTGGTGTTTGTGGACAGATTATTCCAGTGAGTGAAAGTATTTAGCACAGAAGATTTTAGTATGGGCTGAAGGGGATATTATGAAAAAGACACTAAGAGACACATGTACACAAACCCGCATGGAGCTAAATCCACAGACACATAAGCATCTTCCCTTACTCATTAATGTTTAATTTAGAGATAGGCATGCACTAACTCTGGATTTCTCCTGTATTCAGGATTTTGTCAAGCTTAGAGAAGGTGAAAAATCTTTAGGGCAGCATTGCACTTTACTGGTGAGGGGTGCGGCACCTCTGCTTTTTTCTATGGAACGACACTCTGCCCATAGCAAACAGAATTAAGCCGAAAAGCACAGGGGTAACAATACGATGTCTGTTTGTATTGAAAGCGGCGATCAACTAGCATAATTTGCATGTGGTTTTACTTTTAAGAACTAGTATTTTTTTTCCTTTCTTCTCATTTTACGCCTTTAATTTTGTCCATTAACAGGCAGAAACATTACCAAACACTAGAACTTTCACCCATACATATTTCACAAGCAGAGTTAAGGCCAGACGCACTATTCTAAAGGTGCAACAGTACCAAGAGGCCTCTTAATACTAATAGTGGCAAGGGACTAGAAGGGGGCGTCGATGGCCGAGCGGTAGTGCGCCCGCCTACAGATGGGAAGGTCCTGGGTTCGAATCCGGGTAGGATCCCCGGTATTTTTTCGGAGTTTTCATGGCTCCGACTCCCGTCCTATCGGAGATGGACGTAAAATTCGGAGGTCCCGCCATGAAATGACCTTACTGAGTTGCATGGGGCGTTAAACAAAAACCAAACCAAACCAAACCAAGGGACTAGAAAATGCATTTTTTTGCCAGTGTGGCAAAGACATGGCTAAACATGTCGTCCATTTTTGTTTTTTAGAAAATTAATGTAAAGCTCCTAGAGCAGTGTACTCACAGGAGTGGGCGTTGTAGAAATGATCTACATTATTATTATTATTATTAAACACAATATAAGAAATTGACCCATGTGATTTCAGTGGAACTACCCTCTTGCCATGGCCACCTGGAAGATTGCCCCTGCTGTGGCTGCTGGGAATGTGGTTGTGCTGAAGACTGCGGAGCAGACGCCCCTCACTGCTTTGTACTTGGCCTCTCTCATTAAGGAGGTAAATGCTGACCTCTCATTCATATTCGTCCCATCTTTTCACATTAATATAAATTTAAGCTTTTTATTCTATTTCTTTGTTTGCATTCAGGAGTAATCAGGATTAATCAATACACCTTAGTATTGTACTAATTTATTCAGGAGCAATGTAAATTAATACTACTAACCTTTGTATCTTATTCATTTGAATCAAAGGCAATAATGATTAATAGACTAGGATTTATTCAATGTATTCATTTGTGTTGTGGAGAATAGAAATTATAATGTTAACACATTATGGATTTTCCTTGTTATTGTAGCTATAATTTTTTTTAAAGAGCTGTTTAGGGGAGGACATTCTCTGAATTGAGTCTGAATTGAGGATTGTTTTCAGGATAAAAAACTCGGCAAATTTCTTCAAAGTTGCATTTTATTTCTTAAAATTACATTTGGTCCCTGTTTGTCAAAGCTGAGTGTAATTTGTGACCCCAGCTGTATCCATTCCTAACTATTGTTCTTCCTATGCTCAGGCTGGCTTCCCTCCAGGTGTTGTGAACATTCTCTCTGGCTACGGCCCCACTGCTGGCTCGGCCATCTCCAACCATCCTAATATTGATAAGGTTGCCTTTACCGGATCCACTGAGGTTTGTCCCGTCGCTTAGCTAACTTGAATAAATTAAAAGTAAGTGCTGGAAATGCTACAAATGTGTTTTTACCGCATGAAATCAAGCGGTTGTCAAAACAAAGGGGTTTGGGGGTGCTGGTGATATTCAGATTCATGGGAAATTTGGACAGAGACCATTTAGGCGTTGAGGCGGGTTTAACTTTATACGGAGTAATTTCCCCTGGAGCACTCATGATCTGTGCTAGGATTGGCCATCCCAGTGTCAGTATGCTCTTACTGGATCGGATATTTAGGTAGTGTTTCACCTGATTATGTTTCTTGTGTGGTAGCATGTCTACTATAGCCTTACAGCGTTGATAACACGTTAAACCTCAGCCAACCAGCGCAGTGGTGTAATGGTTCGAGTTTGCCTGTCACTCAGAAGATCGGATTTCCATCTGAGTGCGGACAAACTCGTGTTTTTTTCTGCTGGGTTTTTTTTCCCCTCTCAGCCTAGGTTTGCCCTGACAGGCAGGGTCAAAATAGCCCCTCTCTTAAATGACCTCACAGTGTTGCAGGGAACGTAAAACTGCCAACCAAAATAAAAAAAATGCTAACCAAAACCTCAGCCAAACAAATATACACTGCATCACCCGTCACCACTCACTGATACATTATTTTCCATGTCTGAATAAGAAGTATAACCTATGTCTTTGTGTTGTTCTTCAGGTTGGTCAGATCATCATGAGAGCGGCCGGTACTGAGAATATCAAGAGGACAACACTGGAGCTGGGAGGCAAGAGTCCTTGTGTCATTTTTGATGATGTCGATGGTAAGGACAACATTATTTTTTTCAGTGCTGTTTTACTCTTTCATCGTTTCCCTATTTTATAAAAAAGATAAGATACTTTTATGTGAGGAATGTTTTTTGTTTTTTTTCATTTTCTTTCAATCATGTCTGCCTGCATATTTGAAGATAGTATAAAAAAAAATACTTGAGATTTTAAAATGATAAAATATTTATTCCTTTGAAAAAAATACAATAGTGATTGATTTTTTGGAATTGAAACTTGAAATGACTATGGCATTGTATGAGATTCCATGATCATTTTAGAAAGTACAGTTATTATGCTCTTTTTTATGCAATGTGTCCATGATTTAAATTTATAGACTGTTTTTTCAGATGATAACTTATTGTCTAGCCACAAAAACTCAAATGCTGATATAGCTCATTGGTGTAGTGATAAAACCTGGTAACCCTCAAGTTTTGCGACAATATTTTTTCACTTCATTTTTTCGCAAGTCAATACCATACTCCTTTTCTGCATTTGGTAACATGGTAAAAAGGGTTTTCATTTATCTGTATGAATTTGAATTGATGAAAGTGATTTTTTTAAAGAGGAAATCCCTTCTTTTTTTTTTTTTTTACCTGAAATGTAAAATTTTCTATAATTTCTTGTTTGCAAGGTTTCATCACTCCACTTGCAGTGAAAAGCTTGTGTGAATAAAAAGATTTTCTTGTCGATCTATTTCAGTGGACAAAGTTGTGGTTCAGGCCCAGGAAGCCTGCATGACTAACATGGGCCAGTGCTGTGTGGCTGGAACTCGAACCTTTGTCCATGAGAACATCTATGACGAGTTTGTGGCTAAGAGCAAAGAGCTGGCCAAGAAGAGGAAGATTGGTGACCCCTTTGACCCCGCCACTGTCAATGGACCACAGGTGAACAGTTAGTGCAGAGTCTGGGCAGGGATGAGACTTCTTTTGTCTGAATTTAGAATATATATATATATTTTAAAAAAATATTTTTAATTTTAGCTGTAGGCCTCTCACAGACAAATGACATCTCTACCATTTGTGTATGATTTATGTCCACATGAGAAATACATGTCCCAAATGGGGTAGTTCAGGAATTTTATTTTCAAATGTTGTGCCCATCATTGATGAGGTAAAAATTAGTTATTTGTATTATCCTGTTTGCATAACTATCAAATACAGGTAATTAAAAAAAGCAAAGGAAAGGTGTCAACAACCCACAACACTTTTGTTTAAATTCTTGGAGTAGGAAAAGAAAGAGAAAGCATTCACCAAAGTCAATACTTCTATGATCATTTTTGGCGGTAGCTATGGCTTTTGCAAGACCAAGAAAGTAAATGTGTTGCAGCGGGATGAAATCAGGTGCTTGTCAATTTTGGGGCATTTTGAGTTATTAGTATCATGTAAATCCTTGAACATTTCTCTTGCTGTCTGTGAAGAAATTATTATCCATTTATCTTGTATTGAAATTGAGGTTTTTGCAATTTTAATTACGTAAGAGTCACCCGCTATCAGACAGAAAATTGAAGAGAAAAGGGACTTTAATGTTTCATGGCTTTCAGAATGGCACTCTTTTCCTTTCAAACAATATTTTTTAGTACAATGCTCCCTGAAATGTGCTTTTAAGTGAATATAGAAGGTGCTACGTCACAAAAACCATTCATGCTAAAAGTTGTCTGTTACTCAAGAAAAGGCTGGTAACTCCATTCCCCATGGTTTGACGAGCGCTTGGTTTCATGGAGATGCAACACAAATTATGTTTGCTTTTTAGAATTTTTAACTGAACATATCTGTGTTTAGTCAAGGGGAGATTATTGTTTAACTTGATTTTGTAAGCTTTCTTTGCACAAATAAAGTACAATTTTTCATTTTTAATCCTGAATTATCCTTAACAAATTTATGCTTTTGTTGGATTTGCCTGTAGATTGACTCTGAACAAATGAACAAGATCCTTGGTCTCATTGAGAAAGGCAAAAAGCAGGGAGCCAAGGTTGAAGCTGGAGGCCAGCGCTGGGGAGACAAAGGCTTCTTCATCGAACCCACTGTCTTCTCTGGTGTCTCCGATGATATGTGCATTGCCAAAGAAGAGGTCAGTATATTGCAATCTTTTGTATTATTTTTATATGAATGCTCTGTATATGGCCAAAGAAAAGGTCAATTTGTCAATCCTTTTGCATTATGATTAAATAGCTAGGTTGCCAGCTGCACCCGGGTAATAATGGGAGCATAATACGTAGAGAGAAAGAGAGAATACATAAAGAGTGTGATCCTGATCCCAGGTTCGACCTCATTCCCTGTCCAAAGAAGATAGGGGTCTCAATCCTCTTTGTAGGCTACATATGCGAGTGAATATGGAGTTCATGTCAGTGCGTGCTGGAAAGTTGCAAGGCACACTCGCGACAAACACATCTTGAAAGCATGTCTATTGTCTATTGTTATGTTTCTCAGTGGAATTGTTATAAAGGCCAAGGAAAGACAGGAACTTTTTGTCAAATGTATTTGTCTAAATTCAGGAAATGAATAAGTAAAAAGGTGAAGGCCATCATGAGGACCTTTCTATCTTTTGCAGACAACTGCCAACTTCCAACTCTGTAGCTGTCGTAGTTTTATAGGAAAAGTGACACATGTGTTTCCAAGTTGCCAAATATATAATAGATGACATGAGAATGGCCAAAAAGATGTTAGTGCTAATTTCAGAAGACAACCTTGAAAATAATAAGTGTATTCACATTGTAAGATTACTTTTCCAATACGATATGAATATGTGTAGGGACATGACCTTTCTTCCACATCGGGGCTGGTTATCTTTGTCAAATTTAAGTGTAGTCCCATTGCATTTCAAACAATTTTATCAATATCACATTTGTGAAGGTAGGGATTTCTTTTCCAGATGATAAACTGACATCACCATTTCTCAACTCAAGTTCTCTCATCCACTTTCAGATTTTTGGGCCAGTGCAGCAGATTCTGAAGTTCAAGGACCTGGATGAGGTTCTGCGCCGTGCCAACGACACTACTTATGGTCTCGGAGCCGCTATTTTCACCAACGATATCAACAAAGCCTTGATGTTTGCTCATGGAGTGCAAGCTGGCACTGTCTGGTAAGATATTTCTGCTTGGATCTTTGCCACCATTTCTGTGCTTTTCATAAGCCTTTTTTGTACGAAAATTGACACATTCATTTGGCAATGAATATTATTGGCTCTCTTCCTTTTTCATTGATTGAGTTAGTTAGATGGCGGTTTTACGTAATTTTGGAAAGTGCATTATTTTTGTGCCACCCTGTAATAGAGTACCGAATAAATTTTACCTGGTCGAAGCGTGTACTGAAGTGAATTTGTTTGTGTGCCCCACCCTCATTTATTTTTCTGAATCATCATTGCCTTTGGGCTAGTTTGTCCACATTTATCCATGTTTTTCCACAAACAATAAGTTTTAGCTTGTGTATAGGCTCACCAAATAAGATTTGTTTGTCCAATATTGTACACATTGTTACCTCTTGTCTCCTGTTTCAGGATCAACGCTTACAACCATGTTGCTCCTCAAGGGCCTTTTGGTGGATTCAAAATGTCTGGTCTTGGAAGAGAACTGTAAGTCTTAGTTTCATAGTTCTTTTTCTTCAGGATCATTGGAGTGAATGAGTGAAAGCTCTTTTGTGATAGGGGGTTGGTGACATTTAAAGCATAGACTACATTTAATAAATGTCTCACCTTGAAGAACCCATTCTCACGTTTTATAGAAGATTGTAAAGTAAACAGAGCCTGCTTTTTTTCAGAGGGGATAGTAGGCTACTCGTAACTATCCGCTGCTTAAATGAAGTTTAGAATCATTTTAAAGATTATTTTAGCAATATCAATTTGCCTGCTGACTGTTCACTTGCGCACTTGCTATGTACACATGTCTTGATTGATCATTTAATTTTTAACCAAGGAATTTGCCTCAGTTGTTGGTGGTGCAAAAAAGCAAATTTTCCAAATTGAAATTGTGCATGCCGTTTTTAAGCCTTGATGCCACAAACTGGGAAATGCCACTTATATTGTATTGAAGTTAAATATCCTATTGAAATGAAGGACAGCTGAATGTTTTGTAGCGTTTTGGTTTCTTTTTTTGTCACATTTGAAGGGGAATCTTTGTTTTATTATACAAACAGCCAATTTAAAAGGTTTTTTTTTGCATAATTTAGTAGTCTGCTTTTTGCGATGTTCTTTACTATTGCTATGCACATTTTTTAAAGAAATCATTAGATCACGTACTTCAACACCAATAAAATGGCAGTTTCTCTTTGCTCCTCATCGAGTACCCTCTGTTGGCCCATGCAGTGTATGAGTCAGCTGTTTAGATAAATCTGCCTGTAAAAATGAAAGGTCATTTTCGGTTGTTGCAACTTTCACTAATCTTTTTGTTTTACACTATACATATTATTTTCCAGCATTGCTTTCTCTAGTTAGTAGGGCACTCATTGCTTCTGGATGTAGCATCAAAATGGATTATCTAGTATTTTTATAGAAATATATGTGCATGTAGAGTCAAGTAATTTGGGTTTTGTTATGTGAACATAATATCAAATTTGTCTCTTTCACTTCATCCGTGCGTCATCATAACAGTTCTAATGCTATATGCTTTGATTGTTTTACTTGCAGGGGAGAGTATGGCCTGCAGAACTACGTAGAAGTCAAACATGTAAGTCTAAAATTCAAAGTTTTACAGCTAAGTATATCTATACTTAATTTTGTGTTCAGACCTCCAACACCACTTTGCATTCAGGGGCATATGAAAAGCTTCATCACAAAATGCTTTATTTGCAAAAGGAAAAAAATCAGTTATGTAGCTTTAGAAAACTAATGAGAGTAAAAAAAAACATTTTGCTTTGAAATTAACCCCACAAAGTGCTTTATTTGTTATTAGATTCAAAATATCAACATAGACTTTTCCTTCATAAATATTGTTAAACTAGCTGCGTAACCGGCTTTGCCCGGGGTAATCGGAAAGGGAAGTTTGGGGCAGAAGGAAATATGGTTAGTTTTAT